>JADRCC010578769.1:16234-27342 GCA_019843855.1 Hylomyscus alleni
GTGTGTGTGTGTGTGTGTGTGTGTGTGTGTGTGTGTGTGTGTGTAGTTATGTTAGTTCACACATATATAGCATCTTCCAAAGTTCTAGACCCTTAATAAAATTCAATTCCCTTCAGTATTTCTCACAACTCAGTTCTCTTCCACCCAATAACCTATGCCCAGCATCACTTATTGTATTATATGCTTAGCACGAGGTATTCACTTTTAGTCTAATATTTGACTAGAGCTCGTCCAGAAAGAAAAGATGACTGGGAAATTAGGTAACATACATACTAATAAATACGATGTATTTTTTTGTAATATTTGAAAATTAAAGCTCCCAATCAGGAAAAATGCCAAGCTGATGAGCATTCAACTTGTAACCTAACATAAATATAAGCTGCTTTGTGAAATACCATAGGTATTGAAATGTATGTGATGTATTGTGTGAAACACCAATAGCCAGAGCCTCAAATGTTAACATAGTTCTGAATGCAGAACAAACCTGTGAGGTAGGTAGTTATCTAGTATAACAAAAATACACGGCTGGGATGAACCTATATTTATGAGGACATGTTTGTGATTTTTCAAAGCAAAATTTTGTGAGCAGTTTTCATTATATTCTGAGCTATATAACTTTTTACAGCATACACATTTATAAATAAAAGCAAGAGAGCCTCTAAATCACTGACTTAGGCTGAAATGATGCCTCTAGGGCTTGGGATTATAAAAAAATAAAAGGATACCTAGCAGGGATCATAAGGCAATATCCTACAGGAAGCAAATTGATACCTGGGATTACAGTAGCAATTCCTTTCTGGCATTCAGAAAGAAACATATTTTAGATAAACAAATAGGCAGAACATTTTAGATCTCTGTAAACAGATCTGAAAAGTCAGGCAAGAATCTTTCCCTGTGTGGATGCAAATGACATCATTCATAACCTTTTGAGCAACTGGTGCATTTTGAAGAGCTATAATTTGCAGGTGCAATACTAAAACTGAACTGCACTCTATGTCACATTATAGTTCTATTGACAGAACACAAGAAATGCAATTTATGCACACGTTTTCATGACTTTTTTAATATTAGAATTTGATCTGTAATGCTTTCATATTAGTGGGTGCATATATACATATACATGTATTGATTTGAAGACTATAATAAGTACAGATCCATTCCTATGTCTTTCTTTTATTGTTGAAGCAATGATTGTTGTATTTCTAATGCATAGACAAACATAAGATGTGTCACACAGAAGAGATTCTAAAACATATAAAGTCATATTCTATTTTTCTGTCAAGCATTTAACAAGTCTCAGCATACAAAGTAGAAATGGAGGTCTTTAGAGGAGCGAAAACACAACACAGAGATCCTTAAGGCATTTAAAAACATCAGGAGAGAGTTATGCTACATAAATGCTGATGCTGCAGAAGAATGCTTAATGCTTACCACAGAAAGCAAATGCATGACCACAGGACTGCAGAAGAGGCTGAGAGAAACCCAGGACAGCAGAAAGGGGGATGGAGGTTCATAGAAGACTATCCCTTAAACTATATCCTCAACTACAGACAAAATTTTGCCAGGAAAAAAAAATATTGCTCATAGTTTAGGTAACGCTGCATTTGTTCCTGTGATGTAACTTGAAGAAACAGAATTAAATTCTAAAGAAATAAATGGAATCAACTAACTACAAAGTGTATAAATAGTATTAGCAAAATATTAATTAAAAAACACTCTCTCTAGTGCTTAGTGTCTAAGCCCTGTGACTAGAGGGAGAGGGATAGAATAGCTTTGCTGACATCTTCTGGGAAGTTTCTATGGTGGAGCCAGGGAACATGGTAGGTTCAAATGGAACCAAGTATACTCTGACTTTTCACTGAATCATTATTTTAAAAGATGTGAAAATGAAAGGCATAGATAACAAATTATACATGCTTGTTTCATTTTCTCTCTTAGTGTTTTCCATACTAACTTAGCAACAAAAAGAATATATTTTTATTTTATTTGAATACACATACATCAAGATGCTTTCTGGGATATAAATTGTTTGTGCAGGTTTGATAAAGTACATAAATTACTCTCTTTTATTCAGGCCATTCCCTTTCATTATTCATAGTTATGCTCACTGAAGAGAACAAATAAATTACAAGACAACACTACAAACCTCTGTTGGAAATATTCTGTGTTCATATACACTAATCCCTTTCATGGGGTGAAGGCGTTGCCAGCAGCATCCCGTACCCTGAGCCTCTTCTGTGTACTTCAGGTCACTTGTGAGCATGTGTATAAACAAATGTTACTAGTGATGAAAGCAGGCACTTAGAAACCTTCAGAAAAATAGGAGATTAGAGTTTGATAGATGAATATCTATGAAAAAGAATTCTCACCAACTTACAAATTGTTGTAAAGTTATTTTTAAAACCACTTTCCGTCAAGTGGTAAACACGCTAATAACTTCTGGGTTTGAAGGCATTACTTGGGTCAGTGTTAATAAATTTTACATTCTCAAAGATAAAAATCAAATGCCAATGAGTGAAATATATAGGTTTTTTTTTTTTTTTTTGCATAAGCAGTGTAAAAATATTCAGGACCAACAAAAAAAGAATTTGTAGACTCAGTTTGAATAGAATTAGTGAATCAGGACCATGCAAACCAAACTTAGGTGTGAAGGAAACACATTTAGAAGAAAAAGAAGCAAGATGAGCTGGGGAGGGAGAAGGAGGGAGGAAGGGAAGCCGGGGGAACCAAGCAAATAGCCTCCTTTTACATTGAGATGGTTTTGAGAATAATAATGTGCTAGTTTCTGTCCTTTTTTTTTTTTTTTTTAATCCAAGTAGCTATTGAAGATTGTAATGATTTCAGTCTAAAAAGCAGTGCTGGAAAAGCCTCTTCTGAGATTGCCAACTCCCACTGTGCAGAAACACTGTGTCCCTTTACGCTAGTGTAATGGAGACAAACAAAAGAAGCACTTCAAGAAAAGGGGAGGGAAGAGAGGGAGGGAGGGAGAAAAAGCAGAGGGTTGTACTTCCCAGAGAAAAAAACAAGAGTTTTTATAGGGACCAAAAGCAAGCATCGCTATTTCTAAGTTTGAAACCAAGATAAATTAAATAAAGGTTTAACTATATAAGTAATATGTAACAGTGCTTTTGTCAATAAAAATAAAAATACTTTATCATCATCAATTATTATCTAGGCCCCCTTTCAATAAAACCAATTTCTTGCTATAAAATAGCCCAATTGATTTCATACTTTGTCATGTACATATAAAAGATTATAGATTAGGGAAACATGTTACACTATTGCTTCCCCTATTAGCTTCCCTTTATTTTGCAAAATAAATACTTTAACAATTAACATACATAACCTAAGTACTCTAATTAAACTGATACTCTCTAGTCCCTCTAGTTCCCATAAAGGTTTAAATAACACTTAGCATTTTCATAGTCTGTTATAAGGTCAATAATAATTACTGCTTACTTGTGTTCAAATGTGTTTAATGTAAGAGCATTATGAGATGGTGAAAGTTAGTGTTTCTTGTACTCCCTGGGAAATTCCAAGAGCAAGAAGAAGAAAAGTACATTGAAATTTGTTTGCAATTTCTAATAATTTAATATCATTGTGTCTAGTTTTACCCATATAAAAGGGGTAGGACTACATCAGTCTGATTTCTTTATTTCTAAGACTGACATGGACAAGTTTTTGATATTCTACATACACTTCTGCATTATGAATGAGCTTACAATTTTACTGTTACTCATCCTGACGTAAACTTTATTTGCAGTTTCCTTCAAGTATGCTATGTCTCAAATCCTAAAATACAAGAGAGATCCCCATTTCTTATAAACAGCAACTCACGTGCTGGTAATAAATATCACACTGGATCCTGAGGAATGGAGAAACTCACAGCTCTCCAGAAAGGAGAAAAGAAATCACATGTTAAAAACTAGGAAGAAAGACATTTCAGGCATAAGATGTAGAAACAGTAGCCCAAATCGCCACATTGTCTGTGATTATAAACCCAGAACAATGGCCCAGTCTTTCTAAAGAACTTTGTTTTGCGTTTTTTTTTTTTTTAAATGAGAAATTATCTCTATTATGCTGGCACCTTATCCCAATTCACAAAGCCTAACTTTACAATTCATCCATTTATAGAATTATCAATGAATATCATACATAAATATTTTTCAGATGAACCCAAACTTTAATTCATCTAAATTCTGTTGCATGGATCACGTATGTAACACTTGTTTAAAATTTGATGCCTGAATAGCTATTAACTATAGCTGGTGAGCTGAAAGGTAAATAAAAAAGAATCTAGGGTTGCTGTTTTCCTGGGCAGCTACCAATTACGATTTTTGGATAAAGAAAATCCCTTTTGTTCATATGATTTAAGGACATGTTAACAGGAAGTAGATCCGTTATTATGTATAATAATACTCAAATGTTTTACCCATGCCTTTTGTTTTAATTGTGCTTGATTAGCACCAGAGTATTATCCTAGGCAAAGTGGTGATGTAGGCTACACAATAACAGTTATCATAATACAGTGACTAATTCTAACAGTGTATTAACTATATTGCCTATATACTGTTATAAGAACTTTAGGTACGCTGACACATTTAATTTTCATAACAACTTAAAATGTATTTTATTACTTCCATTTTATAGGTGAAAGTTTAAATAACTTACCTAAGAGAAGATGCATTTTAAGTAGAATATAGTACTTGAATCTAAATGCCTTATATGAACATAACAATTCTAATATTGGTAACTCAATACTTTCATTGCCTAAAAGTTTATTGGGATATACTCAAATTTCCACTGAACTTTATATAGTATTTTCCAGGTAATAATCTATGCATATATATATGAATATATATGTGCATATATATGCATGAATATATATGTGAATGTGTATATATATATATGTGAATGTATGTGTGTGCATGAGTGCATGCTCGTGTACATGCATACACACATGAGCATATGCATATGTGTGTATGATATATGGTATACCTACATATAATTCTGTTAGATTATTACATACCTTTTAGAGGAGAGATCATAATCATAACGGATCATTTCATCATCTATAGCACAAAATTTTAAAAGTTCAAAATAAAAACAAAGAGTAAGATAGTAGACCATCTTACCCTCCACAGAGCAATGGATATCAGCCACATACTTTTCTATATCTTTTGAAGATATTAACTATGTTATAAGCAATTATAATTTATTTTCAATGACATCTTGTTCTTAAAAAGTAGAGAGTGTTTGCCAATGAACAGATTATGAGATTGAGTATTATTTTAATTTTTTCTTATAAAATCAGTAGACATTTTTTGTGACTTAGTAGGTGTTTAGGAGAATGTCCAATGGAAAATGTCTTTTCTTTTCTCCATCATGATAGTTAAAAAGACTCTTTAGATAGACTGCTATTCATGCCCAGCTCTACCATGGGGGGCTGGCTAAGAAAGACTCCGAACAAGTCACCCACGTAACATCAGGGAATTCTAGATCATGAGGCTCTATGGTAAGCATTCTCAACTGAACTGTAATTTGCCCATAGTCTTTCAACTGTGGAACTGAGTGTTTATTTATATTCAGATTAGAAATAGTGGATATATAAGTAAATCTGTCTGGGCCTGCCATATGCAAAGTGAATAAATAAGGTCTCATAACAATTTGTGAGTGGCAGAAACTAATACTATGTAATAAAAAAATTTTAAAAATTAAAAAAAAAAAAAAGACGCCACTGAGGTAATGTTCAAGCACCAAGGAACAAAGTTCCTGATCAAAGATAGATCAGAGACCAAGACAGTGCATTCAGAGACAAATCAAGACAGAGCATTCAGAGGTCAAGACAATGCATTCAGAGACCAAGACAGTGTATTCAGAGCCTTCACAGAAGAGATGTTCTGTGTCTGGGCCTTACAGAATTTGTCATCAAGCCAACCAAGAGAACAGAGAGAAAAATATGCAGACATGAAAAACATTTCTTGCCAGAAGAAAACTAAAACAATCCAAGCAATTTCAGTTATGTAGAAAGCAGCTCCTAGAAACTACTTACAAACTCCAGCAGAGCAGAAGGCTTCTCATCCATTTCCAGCAAGTTTATAAATCCCACATGGGACCCTCTTCATTCATCCACTGAGATTATGAATTTGGGGCAGCCATAGTAAAATTCATCCAGCAAAGTTTTTAACCCCTCAGCCCTCTTTCATTTACTTACAGTATCTTTATCCCATTTTGCTGCCCCGCTGCTTGGAGTTCTGTTATACAGGGCGCTTGTGGCTTTAAAAATGCAAAATGGTTGCCAGAAGAAACAGTTTTGCCATGAAGCAAATGTTCATACTCTGCAATGCTAATTTATGTCCTCTCTTATAGCTATACAGGTTGCTACGTGCAATGAATTAAATATTAATGGAAATTATGTGAAGGGATATTAGGGGGGATTTACTAAACCAAAATGTTTGAAAACAGGTGTAACCTCTATGTGGGGATGTTTTACAACCTTGAAAAATTGAAAAACGAGCAAAATGAAAGTATTCAGACAATTCAAATGATTGTAAACTTTGCTACGCATAATGTCCTGCTTCTTACCCTGGTATTTAGATATATGGTTGTGTCCCTTAGTGGAAAAAAAATCTACCAGTCTCAATCTGTGACAGGTAGACATCAATTTGTACATGTTATATATCAATAAAAGGGTTGAGTTATTTCATGATCAGCAAGAAAATGTTTCCTACATCCACAATGCAAATCTAATCGTATTTTACAATCCTAAAACTGAAACAAACCAGGAGATAGTGGAAACACTTCTTCACTTAGAAACTGATAGCATCAGCTCTTGAAGAAATTCAAACAAACATAGTAAGTATTCTGTCTATGTGATATTCAGGGGAAATCTCCCCCAACAATAACAACATTCGTTCTTGTGAATGAATCAAGACACACTATTTTAAAATGTTTGCACATGGTTTTGTTTTACCTCTGTGCTTTTCTCTAAGAGAATTGCTGCCCTAGAAGTTGAAAGACAGTTTTATGTGGCATTTGACAATAGAGAATGAGGCTCTACCAGCCAAGAGGGGCAATGAGCTCACTGATGTGCTGGGATTCTTGAGGTGGGAAATTACCTTAATACTGTTAACTACTGCTGATTTTACTTGTACCCACACCTCGAGGCCTTGCTCACATCCTCTGCTCCTGGTGTCAAAGCACACACTCAATCTTCACTTGCCAAGAAAGAAGCAAAACTTTATTTTAATGCCCAAAGTCTTAGCTCCTGTCAAAGATATTCGTTTAACACTCACAGTTGTCTATGGCAACTTGAAGATGTTGTCTTAAAGAGGTGGGGCTGCCAGAGATAGAAGAGGAAAAGGCTTTTCTGAAGAAGCCTTGCAGTGTTCCATACTCCAAAAGCAAGTTATGAAAGAAAGGTGCCATTTAAGTAATATTTACAAGATCCAAGCTTACACAGGAGGGTACAGGGATATCTTGAATAATAAGATCATTACAGTTCACTAACAAAGGAGATCTTCTCAAAGAATAAAGTGGCTTTTTTAACACTTTCTTCCATGACAATAATAGCTACCTAGTATTATTTCTTACTTAGTATCTGCTAGTTACTGCTAATAAATTCCACAATAAGAAAAAAATATCAGTATTTATTACAAACTTTGAAATTCCATAATATACCAAGCACACTAATATCACATTCAAAGTATTATTATTCCTAAGTATATGTGTCACGTCATACCAACATAGATAGATAGATAGATAGATAGATAGATAGATAGATAGATAGATAGATAAGCATATAATACTTCAAGACATTTCTTTCTATACAAGTAACCAGAAATTTTAGCAAATAATTGTTATACGGCTATGTAGTATACAGAATCCAAGCATCCTACCAGTGATTAAAAAAGAAACAAAGAAACAAACAAAAGCCATATCCCTATAGTATGTTCAGTACAGGCCATTTATCATGTCCCATGCTGCCCCAGTCTCCCTGATGACTTCCATGGTCTTATTTGTGCCACTCTGAAGCTCATCCAAGAACACAGGGAAGTACACAAACTTAGTTCATTGAGTCCCTTTTTTTCTTTCGTTAGACTATTTTTAAAAACTGCATATTTTACACAATAAATCCTAATTCAGTCGATACTAGTTCATTCAAATAGCATCTGAATTTTAAAATTGGCTCCTTTTCAGACAATTAGTCAGAGTGCCAATTTCCCAGTCAAATAAAATCATTTTCCCATTAACATTTTTGGTTACATAATCTGCTATACAAATATAATACTATTAAAACTCAATGTGCAAATTAAGTCCCTAGAATATCTCAGTTGCTAATTTGGTCAGATAACTCCAAGCATACATTTTGCTGTCATTTAAATTGGAGATTTGTCTGGTGGCGGATTGCTTTCCAAGGGTGAGAATGTGGCTGAAGAGCCCAGTACATGTCTCAGCTTTTCCACACTTCACACACATGGAAGCCGTCTTTGGGCTGGGACTCTCTCCTCTGTCTGCAGAGCATATTGTACTTGCAGCCTTTCCTTTCCTCCTTGTAGGCTGCCAGACACACTTGCCCAGAAAGAGTCACTCAGTCTTTGATTTTTTTTGCATGTAAGTTTGGCCTGTCTGATGTTGTTTGCATAGCCATGCCACATTGTTAGAAGTTGTGATTCAATGTGTCCTCCAAGCCTTTCTTTTGCCAGCCCTGCCTCCGCCTCCTCACAATGCCCCAATTCAGTTCCCTGTTGAGCAGCTGACTCTGGTCTTACAGTGAATCATCCCCAAACTTTTCCTGGTTCCCATGTTTGCTACTGTGCTGATCTTTGCCTCCCCATTACAAACCCAGGTGGGGTAACTTTTAGAAATTATGCTTTCACATTTATGTCACATATGTCTTGCAGGTGATGTAGGAAGCTGCCTGCGACATCTGTGACAGACCCAGATCTCTCAACCATATGGAAGGTTGGACAGTACTAAACATTTGATTGGATACAGAGTTTGGTGCCGCATTTGATTGCCAACCCCCTAAAAGGCACACAGGCCATCTTGAGTGAGTTTGCATCTCTTTGTTTCTCAAACTTGCAATACAAGCCAGTTTTATTTCCAGCAACATCAGTAATCTACAGACCATCAAGGATGAGGATGGGGGTTGTGTCACATAACTGGAAGAGAAATTTTGGTTATTCCAATTTGGGGCACTGCTATCAAACAAACTATTTTAAACTCTTTAAGTCAGTGTCCCTCATTGAATTATGACCATCACTCATACTTTGTAGAGCTAGTATACATTAATAGAAAATAATGCATGTAAATAACATAGTAAAAAATATACTTAGGTGCTCATTTATTATTAGTGGTTGGAGTATACATGATAAAACTGGATTCTTACAGTGTAAGAGTAGCTTCTGTGTATGATAAAAGGACACATTCATTTCATTGGTTCTCAATTTTACCATATTGTTATCAAGTCTATTTTAGAAAATATAAGTAAGTCTCCAAAACTTCTTTTACTCCCAAGAGGAGATGACATAGTTTAGAGTTTCTTACTTATTTTCCAAATAAGTATTGCTTATTTCTACTGTAGTACAAAGAAAATCTGTAGTCTACTCTTGAATTTCCCTGTTGCGTAAGAGTTCTTGAAAACATTTAAACTTCTGCCCAATACTATCTTTACCATGTGTGTCCACCATTCTGTTAGTTCTGAAAACCCTAGTCTAAATTGATATTCTAGACATTCAGTTTCATTCATTTGAACTAAGTTGGATAATCAAGCCATTATCTCTAGTTCTGTTTCTAAAACTGACTTGACACTGAAATATATACCCTTACAATATCTTCAAATAGAATCCTACGGAACCTCACAGGCACTTGGTCTCCATGGGAGGAATCCTTTTATGCCTCCGTATTCCTCTGAAGGACTTTTGTTGTCAGAGACTTTAGTGCTTTATTGGGAATCCTTTTAACATTAATCAACCACTGTCTTTTGTACCAATGATCTCTGAATACTTGGGTTATATGAGCAGGCTATGTTTTTGCATGCTTGATCTGCAAATGTTGAAAACAGCTCCATTATTTCCTTTGCATTCAATTTCTACCATGTGAATATCCTCCATTCATGCTGTCATTATTTATTGCCCTCTACTATCATGAGAGACTGTCTTCAGTTTTTAGTGGCAGATCATTCATGAACTTTACTTTCTTTTGTAGAAAAACATTTTCTTGTTTAAAAATAAACCACTGTAAAAGAGCAGTAGCATTAAGTTTTATTGTTCTTTGTATTCTTCATTCTATGTTTTATTAAAGACACTGATACTATTCTGGCCCTAATTTTTTTTTTTAGGCCTCTTTCCTTGTCTTTTAGCGGGGTCATTGTGTGTGATATTCTGTCAATGTGGCTATTCAAATGTATTTGCTCATTTAAACACACTCTGATCATAAACCTTCTATTACACTTATGGTTGATATCTCCTGCCTGTAGACACCACAGAGTTGTATACTCATAAGTCTTGTGTCTTTCTCTCTGCAGCATTTTAAAATGATAAATGAACATTCTATTTTTAAACTTCTATTATTTTTCAGCTACACTCAACTTCAGAATTGATATAGTCTCCATATTCCTTGACATATACTAGGTAAGGTTGTAAAGTGAGACTGTTTGACTGTGCACTTACTCACTATTTGAACCTGTAAGAAACAAGTTCTCAAATGATTGACATGACTTTTTCTTTTTGAGTTCTCATACAAAATGGTAGAATTCATCACATTTCATCTTTATGAGTGATTAGAGTGAGATAACACATTAAATAGATTTTAGATTCCTAAAATACTGTGGCTTTCATCACTTACTCTGCTGTTAGATCTGTCTTCTTATTAATAATGTGAACATTCAAGTCATAACTTACTTTTAACAAAGCTGCTGAATTAAATGTCTATATCTTACTCAATTGCATTTTATCACAAATATTATCTAATAAATCTCATTGAAACAAATACCTTTATTATATCTTCTTTAGAAATTAAAACTAATATATAAAATATGGTTGAGATAAATTTGTATATCACATATGTTTGTATACACGTGTTTGCATATATGAAAATGCACTATA
>JADRCC010578770.1:0-49018 GCA_019843855.1 Hylomyscus alleni
TATGAGGTTGTATAACATTTCAGTCCTGGCCATTGGGGTCCACTGCTATCCAGGAAAGATGCACCACACATCCATACTGTCTCTCAGAACAGTCCTCAACTGAAAGTTGTCTATGTCTGCTGCAACATCACAAGCTAAAAAGGCAAGTTTTGGTCTTGTGGGATTTGTGATAGTTGAACACGTGACTCTTGTCTTCTCTTCGGACTTTTTCTTCCTATGGGATTGCTTTGCTTACCCTCGATGAGCACTTTCCCCTTGTCTTATTGTATCTTGTTTTGTCCTGTTTGGTTGCTGTCTTTTGAATGTCATCTCTCAGAGGTCTGTTCTTTTTTTTTTTCCAGAAGAGAAAATAGATGGGGAATCAAATCTTGTGGGAGAGTGGACATTGGGAGAAGCTAGGCATATGCAGAAGAGAGAAATTGTGATCAGGATATATGAATATAAGAGGGATCTATTTTTAATAAAAAATAATAAATTAAATTATATTAAACAAAAAAACCTAACTAAAAAAAAGAAGTCAAGTTTTCAGCTAAGTTTGGCCATATGTGACATTATTAAAGGTTCTAAGTACTTTAGTAATGGTTTACCAAGAGCTTGTTCTAGGATCACTCAACTTACCAGAGTCACATGCCCTGAGCCTCCAGGAAGATACTGGAATGAGATTCCCACAAATGCTACATTCAATTCTACGTCTTAGAGCTTTGCAGTGATGGCTTGGCTTCATGCACCTGTACTAAGTTTGTTTACTTACACAGGAGCATGAAGTCCTTCCTGGGGTACTGGTCAGAAGTGACATAAACAAGGTCTCAGAAAGAGAACGATACAGCCATGGCTTGAGTCCCTCCCACCATCCCCAGTGGGTGTAGCATATGGTACAGCAGCTGGGGACCAGCATGGAGCACTGGATAACGAGGCCCCTTTGAATCATTAAGTAGCCTCACAAAGGAGTCCTTCCACGACTCCATGCTGTATTTAAGCCTATGAGTCAATTAATACTTAAAAGGCAGAGTGGGTCTCAGCAATGGGCATCAGAAGGCATAGCTGAATGAGCAGTCAAGTCTGGGTGACCTGGCTGGGAAAGCAAGACCTGGGAACCACCCACATTATCAAGTCAGATAGCTTCTGCCACCCTAAGCCTCAGAGTGCTTCTCTTGGCACAGCCAAGGAACTCAATTATACACAACGCAGATCTGGACTCTATGGATTTGGGTGGTAATGAAATAGTCCAAGTCATTGGATGCTCACCGGTCCATCTCAAGGAGATAGAATGAGGGAAGGAGAAAGTGAGAAAACATCCATCTCAAAATGCAGCAGAAAGAGTACACAGATGATAGGTTAGTGGGAAGGGAGTACCCTGTGAAGACCAGCTTGTCCTTTCAGTCTTGGCTCACGTTACAGGAAAAATGGCACAGTTCAGGATGGTTCTTCTGGAGTGGACAGAAACATAGTGTGCCAGGCTCTGCCTAACCTTTCTCATGCTTACAGGATGCAGGGATCGTGTGTGAAGTCCAAGCTTTGATTTGTGTGGACTGGATCTGGATAAGCATACATCTTGCACACCTGTAGCCTTTGTCCAGCTCTGATGGTTGAGACCAAAGCCTTTGCATCCACCACAGACAGTTTTGTGTTACATCCTCATTACTGCAAGGATCAATAGTTAAGTTTCAACAATATATCTGTCTGGCCTAGGTGAGGACCAGAGACCTGTCCTTTTCTTCTTATCTCTTACACTCTTCTCAAAATCATGATCCCATGACTACACCCCTGTCCAAAGCACACACACTCAAATGCGAAGGCACATAGCCCTCACACACAGACACATAAACAGGCACCCACAACACAGGCACCGCCCCCCCCAAGCACACACACTCACATTCACAGGCGTACCCGTGCCTAGTCAATAGTCACTTACATGCACACACACTGGCACACGTGTGCACACACACATCTGTTCACACTCAGGAAAGGAACATTGAGGCCACAGAGGAGGCCGCTTCTCACTGCAGATGTTTTGTGCTTGGGCTATTGTTGATCATTTTGTTCAGTTCTGACTTAAGCAGCAGGGCCCAGGAAGGACAAGGCTCTGGGACTTTGTCCACTTCACCTAGCTATCTCAGGAAAGGTCCCTTGGGAGTGGGAACTCACAGCAGCCATCTGAGGGGCTGCTATTCCAACATGGTCATGTGAGGAACACGAGTCCAGCCCAGCCTAGAACCAGTCTGCTTCACTGTACTGCATGGAACTAAAATCTACCTGTGTCACTTGAAATACTGAATCCCTCTCATTTAGTTCCAGGACAACTTACAATCCAGCTTTCCCAATACTAAACTACTAAAAATCACATTTATGATCCAAAATGTCTATTGCAGGGACAGAGCTGGCTGAGCTGGGTGGCCTCCCAGTCCCCTGCACACAATGGCTGCTCAGTGGTCAGCTGGCAGCTAGTATGATCTCCAGGATTCTACCATTCACAGGACTAGCTTGGCACGCAGTTGGGAGACTCATTTGACCCGAGTACAAATGTGAGTCTGGGTGGTCAGCCCCTAAATTATTGGATGTCCAAGCTGGGTGGTGGTATGCACCTTTAATCCCAGCACTTGGGAGGCAGAGGCAGGTGTATCTCTGTGAGTTCCAAGCTAGCCTAGTCTATAGATCAAGTTCCAAGACAGCCAAGGCTACATAGAGAAACCTTGTCTCAAAACAAAACAAAACAAAATGAAACAAAACAAAACAACAAAAACAAACAAAAAACCAAACCAAACCAAAAACCCAACAACAAGACAAAACAAAACAACAATAACAAAATAACCAACCAACCAAACAAACAAACAAAAACCTCACTGGATTTCCAATATGGAGACTGTAAAGGGTAGAGTCTGGGGTCATATTCTTTGAGTGCCCCTCCCATTTCCAAAGTCCACCTCCACCCACATTCCTAGGGAGTGAGCTGGGGAATTGTTCCCACCCCACAGCTACAGCATGTGGCCAGTTCTTATGGGGTCTTCCAGGGTGCCCACAATCTCTTTCAAAATAAGACAAGAGTCCTAGTGATGCCACCCGCTGAGCTACAACAGATTCTGGTCACTGCGGGTCTGGAAGGCAGTCAGAGCTTTTGCTCTTCTGCATAGTTTGGCTACTGATGCTGGGAACCTGGGTGAGAATTTTCAGAAAGTAGAAAAGTGACTGATGAGTTCACCACTTTTTACAGGCTTGGTACACACACATAGGTCCTGAGGCAGGAGGCTCACCTCAACATGCAGGTTGGGAACTTTAGACACCAAGCAAAGCCCAACACAGTATTTACTGTGGTTCAGGATTTCCAAGCCATAGCCTTTAGTGCTGACTGAGGGAGAAACCCAGGCACGGTGTAGGGTGTGGGGTGTAGGGTGTGGGATGTGGGGTGTGGGATGTGTATATGTGTCTCAAGCCACTGTCTATGTGTGGGCCACGTGTGTGGTGAGGCGGGTCCTGGTTTGTGGTGCAGGCTGCAGGGTGCTGGGAGGGTGGTGGTATGTGGCCTCTTTCCATCTTTGAAAGCTCAGAGGTTCAGGAGGTGCTGTCAGGCAGGTGTGCCAGGCAGGTGTCTAGGTTTTCTGGCTCTTACCTTACAATAATTAGGACAGGAGTATGCAGCTGCTTTCTGTAAACTCTGACTCCAAGTGAGTTCACTTTAGTTAGAAACTACTTCTAGAAGCCGGAGGCTGCAGACAACAACCTTTGGTTTGTTTGTTTTACATTTTCACAACAATAGAGGGCAGGAGTCTCTAACTGATCTGGAGGCTCCAGAGCAATTCCCTCTTAATTCAAGGATGTTTTTTTTTTCTGTGAGTCAAGTCAGTCCCGGGTTCTCAGTGGCTCTGAGGAGCAGGGTTTTCAGCAGGATCGCCAAGGTCATTTGCAAAATTGCATTTCTTAAGGGTCTGTAGACAGTACTCAGCAAGGTGAGTTAAAACATCTTCCTTCATATTTCCAACTCTATTTTTGTTAACTCAGGGGTGGGAAAGTGGTACAGTTGCCCAAGTTGTTTTAATCTATCTCTAAAATTAAAAGAGAACAGACAACAGACAAGCAAGTAAATCTAAACCTAAATAAGAGTTCTCTTAGACATCTGTCACATTTGAACGTGATGACGATGTTAAGGCACAAGTAGTGCCTTCTACACTGATCCTGTGTTCTGTCTCAGGGATCTCCATACATGGTGAGACCAGGTTTGTTCCACTGCACAGAGGTGAATCTTATCTCAAGGCCTGAGACCCCACTTACCAACCTGGGCTGGAGAATAGAGGAGAGCAGGCCTGTGTCAGAGCGTGGCCAAGCTTAAGCCCTATGTAGCAGTGCTTGCACTAAAGATAAGGTCCCAGGCAAGAAGGAAGTCACGTCCTGTTCTTGCCCTTGCTGCTTCCATCTCCTGGCTGAGTGCTATCAGGATCAGTGACTATCTGGTAGCTGTGGGGTCGGGTCAGTGATGGCCATGTGGGGTCTGTGCTCCTCTGTACCTTCCCTGGCCTCTTCTCCCTGGCCACAGGGTCGCCCACCTCGGTGTGACAACTGTTTACATCCCCACAACCTGTTTGCTGTCCCCCTCCCTACCCACTGAGTATTGCTGCCCTAAGATGACCTCCTCCCTGGCTCCTGTCACACTTGGAACTGCGACTATGTTTACGCCATATGCATTCTATAAGCTCGGGAATCAAAGTCTGTTCTCTGAATCTCTCTTTCTGCCCTTTTCCAGAAAACGAAGGCTTTCGCCTGCTGACGCTGGCTGCCCGAGATTACCAGCTACTGTGGGTGAGAACGGAGTATTTGTAACCTCTACTCAGCCAACTTCACATTGCACCTGTCTCTGTCCGTGGACTCCTTGAAAGGTGCCCACATCCCTCCGCCGCAGCGAACCTGGATTATTTCACAACACCTCGCCAGCTGTCGCAGGTACAAACTACCTGGATATTTAGATACCAGAGTATCTAATAGGCCGCTATCAATCTTTTATAGAGAGAGAATACATAAATTATAAACAAATATGTCCTTTGGTCTGGTCGAACAGCACACCGATCAAAGAGACACAATGGCAATGCATTTGCTTCCGCGGGCGCCGTATTCCCCAGCTCGCGGCTGCGCTGATGGACAGCCGGGGAGCTGTCGGCTTTTGTTCATTTGTCACAGTACACTTACCTCCTGTGGTTTTAAGTAATCAATATGGGAGCTGAAATCACCTACTGCTACGTCCGCTACCTCCTATTTTGTCCACTCATAAATTATGGATCGCTGCACAACATCAAGTCTACAATTTCGATTGCATTTGCTAATCATTGATCAATAATTCAGAAGCTGCGCCTCCTTCAAGGGCCCTGCTCTCCTACAGCATCTGGCACTGGCTGACAGCGAGTGAGGGAGTCCCTTATCACAAAGAGCAGCCGAGAAAACAACTTGTTTTAAGTCGCTCCTGAGCCTTCCTTTTCGCATGTCTGATGAGGGTGACTGTTTCAATTTGGTGCCTCCCTCTGGCTTGTGAGAGTTAATGACTGTCTCCAAGACCCTGCACTGGCCTGTGTGGTGGGTCTGGGCTTTTTCTCTGTTTGATTTTGTGTGTGTGTGTGTGTTTGGGGTGCACCAGGTCTCATGGGACAGGGGACATGAGGTGTCCACAGAGTATGACCCAGGGTCTGTGGAGGCAAAGCTGTGTGTCCGATGACTCTCAGACTCACAGGCAAAAGCCACAGATTCATAAAAGACTGCCCTTGAGCAAAGTCCTTGGAAGGACAATCTCCAGGGCCTGGCTCCTTCAGGGTTCAGTCAGCTTTCCTTCTGTTGGTTTTAAGGTACGTTTCATCCAGCTTGTGGTGTCAGTTTGAGCAAAGTCAAAAATAACAATACATTCACAAAGCACCCTGGATAGACAAAATCCTTTTATCTCAGCCCCTTTGAGGACAAGGTGAAGCCCTGCCCCCTTGCACAAGCAGCTGGCTGGACGCTGCTACTGATGCAGATGTAGGGAGGGGTGGGGTGAGCAGGCATTCAGTACCGAGCAGGGTGCAGGGGCAGACGCAATCCGGAGCTGGGGTTTCTGGAAAGCTGTCTCTACAAAAGGCAGGATGCTGCGGAGGTTGCCTGGCCTGGGCACAGCCCACTGCCCCCCTTGGAAGGAGCAAAAGGGCAAGGGGAGACCTTTTGTAGGCTCCCAGGGCTCAGGCTGCCTCTTTTCCCGCTTGCTGGATGCTCTCCTGCAGCCTGCCTTCTATAGAGGCCAGGCCTCACCCATTGTCAGCGCCCTGCAGGAGGGCAGCAGCCAAGAGGCTCTCAATAACTTTAACTTTCAAAAAGTGGGAAAAAAAGAGCAGCAGGAAGGGCCAGAGAAGAGGGCAGGAGGAAAAGGTTTAAGACAATCTGTGGCAAGAAGCAAAGCTGGCAGGCCAGGAGTGGGGTGATGCAGGGGGAGGAGGGGTGCGGGGGGGGGGGGGGGGGAAGGGAGACAAAACTTTCCCTTTAAGGAGAAAAAGAAAAGGAAAGAATGGAAAGGGGCTTTTAATCTTTAGTGAACTTATGAGAGCGAGGAGGAAAGCAAAGACCTAAGAAAAGGCAACTGTCACCCAAGAGCACCATTGGCTAAAGCCACCCTAGCCCTGCTGCCTGCGCCTCCACTGCTTCCACGTCCCTCATTCCACAGGCCCAGGTGAGCACCCCCTTCTCTTCTTTCACGTTTTTAAGCCTGCAGGTAACTTGGGTGGTCCATGACAGACAGACTGCTGAGAAACTGAAGCCATCACCTTTTGGAACCAGAGCTGGAAATGGAGATGCCCGAACAGGTGCACCAAAGGTGAGGCACACATCTTTCACCCACACAGACCCTCTGTCTCCCCAGACTCACTAGCCCAGGATCCAAGCACATGGAGGGTAGGCCTGATGGAGAAATGGTACAGGTGGTGCTGCTAAAAGTCTCCTGCAGTCACCCTGGCAGAATGTATGGCTCACTGTATAGAAATGTCATATGACTCCGACCAGTCCACCAGCCAGATCTGAAGTTTGGTCCTTCCAAGTATTATGCTGAGGCTCAACCCATAACAGCTCATGGCTCAGCTCCTTCCATAAAGACGTGTAGTCCTCAAGACCACAGAGTACACTCAATACTGACTCCAGACACCAGAGATTTCTGGCCAGGACAAGTGGGACAATGATTTGACCTGAGCTGTAGAACCTGAGCCCCAAAGTTTCTCTGGAAGGGTTCCTCAGGACCCCAGCCTCTGAGAGGAGGAGTAATTGATTCCATCACATTTGAAAAATAAGAGTCAAGAACATTTCTCTTCTGGCTTAGGCCTCTGTGGCCCGTTGGTCACAGAAGACAAACCTCTAGTAAACCAGTCATTCATTTATCACTGTGACAAAATGCCTGACAGAAACAACTTAAGGCTAAAATTTTACTTTGGCCTACAACTGGAGGATATAGTCCATCACTGTAGTAAGACATGGCAGTGGGAATATGAAGGGGGGGGACTGATCACATTGTATTAGAAAGTGTGGTGTCAGGAAGGGGGGGCAGAGACAGAAACAGAGACAGAGACAGAGAGAAGAATGCTGTTGACCAGCTTTCTCTTATTTCCCATTTTTGTTTAGTCTAGGACCCTTGTCCATGAGATGATTCCAGCTACATTCAGAGTCTCTGGGAATGGCTTTACAGATACACCCAAAGGTATGGCCTGTAGGTAACTCCCAGTCCAGTCAACTTTAGAATGAAGGTTGACTGTCACAGTGATCCACACCTATAGACCCTGTGTTTGATCATCATCTAAGAGAGTGTGGGCTCCTCCAAGGGAGCTCTTCATGATGCACATGCAGTTGTCATCTGGGAGAAGCAGAGACCTGACTCTCTTCTGCCTGTACTCATCATTTGGTGATTTGAATGAGAATGGCAGCATAGACTCATATGCTTAAATACTGGTCCCCAGTTGGTGAAACTGTTTGGGAAGGATTGAGAGGTGTGCTCTTGTTGGGGGAGGTTTCAAAAGACTCCTCCCTTTCCCAATGTCCCTCTTTCTGCCTCCAACTTTCAAGTCAAGATATAAGCTCCAAGCTGTTCCCGATGCCATGCCTTTGCTTGAACATTATGGACTCTAACCCTCAGATTTATTAATCCCCAAGTGAAATGCTTTCATTTATAAGCTGCCTGGGTCATGATACTTTATCACAGCAGTAGAAAGTAAATAAGATGCAGTATCAAGCCCTGGAGTGAGGCAACAGTGGAGCAGGTAGCTCTGTGGCTGATGAAGCCAAACCCTGAGAGACTGCTGGGTCTTGCATAGCCATTCCAGAGCCAGTACTGGTACCCAGGAATTAAAACACTGATGAATCCAGTGAAACTCGGATTACTTAGCTTTCCCCACAGCTTAGGGTCCATTTAGAAACCTGACATGTATCTGTCATCTAACTAAATATCTGTCTATTTGTCCTCTGGTTGTCCTTTATCTATCTATCTATCTATCTATCTATCTATCTATCTATCTATCTATCCATCTATCAATCATCTGTCTATGTAGTTATCTATCTACTATGTATCTATCTACTATCTATCATCTATTTACTATGTATCTATCTACTATCTATCCTCTATCTACTATGTATCTACTTACTATCTATCCTCTATCTATCTACTATGCATCTATCTACTATGTATATATTATCTATCATCTATCCATCTACTATGTATCTATTATCTATCATCTATCTATCTACTATTATCTATCTATCTACTATGTATCCATTATCTATCATCTATCTATCATTTACCTATTATGTATCTATCTACTATATATCATCTATCTATCTACTATATCTCTATCTACTATCTATCATCTATATATCTACTATGTATCTATTATCTATCATCTATCTATCTGCTTTATATCTATCTACTATCATCTATCTATTATGTATCTATCTTCTATCATCTATCTGCCATCTATCTATCTATATCATCTATCTACCTATCATCTATGATCATCTATAAATCTTAACCATCTGTCTTTATCTCTTTATGTTGCCTATCTATTTTTATGGCTATCTCTTATTTTTGTTCACTCTGTCTAATGCTATCTCTAATCTATTTATCTGACATCCATTTATCATAATCTTTCTCATTGATTCATGCAATTTTCTTTCAACACATAAATAATTCAGTTTTCGAGTGGATTAACTGTGGGGCTATTGTCTATACTATAGACTTTTTACTTTCTTCTTGATTCTGAGAATGTTCCAAGCCTAGGTCTCTGACAGCTTTCAGTAAACAAGCTCAATAGTCCTAGGGACCAATCAAACTGACCAGAAAGAGTGGTCAGAAGCCCTGGATTTAAAATAGGTCTGCCTGGTCAGTCTTCTCTATGTTCTTCTTCAACAGAAGGTTCTTTCTGTGTCTGAGAAGAATGTAAGTGACACCTTATCCATCTAGCCACTTGTCCGCTAAACTCTGCTCGCCAAGGAAATGAAAAGACTTAACCATTCTCTATGATGACTGCAGATGGGATCCAGTGACTAAGAATTACCAGCAGGGATGGACTTCTTTTTTATTCTCAGTGTATATATCTCAAGGCCCAGACAATGATGGTCCCAGCTTCTGTCTTCTGATAAGCTGATCAGGATCCTTTGTGATTTTCCAGCATCAGCATCTTTATCCAGCCTATGGTTCCCCCGTGAGATCCTGGCCTCCCTCTTTCTTCTCCAGGACACTTAGCATTCCATTTCCCCTGCTACATTTGACCTGCAGTTCCAGACTGCTTCCAGCTCTGGGTTCGGAGTGAAAACATAAGGATGGAGATCAAGGTGTTCAGCAGACCCACAAGGCCCCTGGACAAGCCACCTGCTGTACCAACATCGTAGTGCCAGATTCCACCTGTTCACTAGTGACACAGAGGTCTCCCTGAGGATGCCTCTTTTTTCCTGTCTCCGTGTGCTGGACCAGCTCAGCCTGCCTGTGATCTGCAATGGGCTTCTCTGCACTTTGCCTTGACTTTGTTAACTTCTGTGTGTCACTCTTCTTACTGCACATGTGCATGTGTGCAGGGACATGTAAAGTTCTGCCACATTTATGATATTCTGCTGTCCATGTGCACACAAGCATATGTACAGTTTTGCTCTATCAAGGCATCACCTTCTTTCCAGACAGGAAAGAAGTCTGGCTCTGCCCCCTGATTCTGGCAGCCATCACTATTGATACATTAGCACAGGCCAGCACTTTCTTAATAGTACTCCAGTTGCTGAGGAAATAGCATGAACCTCTGGCAAATAAGGCTTCCCCAAATCAAACCCTTTTGTACAGTAAAGGAAACAATGAGGAGAAAGTCATCGCTAAATAAACATTATAGGAGGTTTTAGTGTAAGGAATATACAAATAATTCAAAAGTAATCAGGGAATGTGTCATTGGATTAAAAGGGGGAACTCATCTTCAGATCACACTCTCTCTGATCTTCTCCTACAATTTCCATGGATTCTATCAGGCCACTTGCCATCTTTCCATTATGGTGGCAGAGTGGTACCATGCATGGTCCTTCATCTGGCTACTTCATAAAAAGAATCATCAAAGTCACGCATGGCAAAGTCAAGGCAGTCAAGATATCGTAAATCTCAGCACTCAGGTAGTGGTAACAGGAGGATCTCTGCATGTTCAAATCCAGTCTGGTCTGCAGATTGAGTTCTAAGCTAGCCAGGACTACATACTTGCTTTAAAAACAATAATGAAACAAACAAACCAACACTAAATAAAATTTTAAAAGGAAAGAAAGAATCAAGAATTGTCCGGAGAGACCAGAGTTCAGCCTCAGCTACTGTTTCTCATTTGCTGCCCACCTTGCTCTGAGATAGAGTCTCTTGCTGGCCTATATCCCACAAGTTAGCTAGTCTGGATGTTCAGTGAGTCCCAAGAGAGCCACCTGCCTCTTTCCTTTCAGAGCTGGGATTACAAGCACTTGCCGCTCTGCCCAGATTTTTTTGGGGGGGAAGGGGACTCTTAAATTGGCTATTGGACAACAGTGTTGCTCTTGCGGTCACACTAGGTCTCCACTAGATGTTGCTGTTCTGGAAAGAAAGCTTCAAGGCTGGGTCCATACATCCACATCAAGCCATGACCTTCAAAAGTCAGGACTGAGACTCCACCCTCAGCATCTCACAGACCTGAGTGTCCTCCCACACTGGCACACTTTGAAGGTAGTCAGTCATGGGCCAGTAGAGAGCAAAGAATCCAGAAGGAGAGGCAAAAGACCACTCACTAAGATGGAGGCTCAAGGAAAGCCAAGGATAACAGCCAAGGAGCACCTTTACAAAGGAAAATCAGTGGTGTCTTTGGTCAAGTGTACTGTCTGGAATTTTCTGGATGTACCTGAAGTGGGCTGATGGATTAACCTGCCCTAAGCATTTGTGACACACATAATATACCAAAGGTCTCAAACCAGCAGTCACTGGAGATGAATGGAAAAGGGAAAAAATATCAGAAAATTTCAGAGACATGGAACACCACACTTTGCTTATCATGTGTGCCTCGATGTCAGAAGGTTCCTGAAGAGAAAAGTGTGAGTAACACCTCAAAACACAGTTAAACCAGTGGAAACAAGTGCAAACCAGAAAACTGAAGAAAGGAGTCTTGGGTTCACAGGCTCCTCAACAACTCTTTGGTTTTATGTTTAAGTTGAAAATGTGCATCTAATGACCTGTATGTGTGTCTAAATAGCCTTCCAGTTGTATCTACAGCTTGTTGGGGACAGTAGGGGAGGTGGGGTGAGTGTGTGGGCAATGCCCTCCATTCGCTGTTAAAAGACATTTTCCCCATGTCTAGACAAATAAACAAAATAAAATGAAAGAGATAGTTTTATTTTGGATTTTTCCTTTCTTATCAGAACTGGTAATTCTACAGAAAGTCCTGCTGCACTTCAATAACATTTAGTGGATATAATTTAAGTGTTATAAAACACTGGTTTTTTAATGGGTAGAGTTCAGTAATTTTTCAATTGGAAAGTGTCCATTACCATGCTCTAATTTGAGAGCATCTCCTTTCTTTCCTGAGGAGTATTCCCCCATAGACTTGGGCATTTGAACATTTGTCCCCCAGTGGGCAGTGTTAGGGGGAGCTTTAGGAAGTATAGCCTTGCTGGAGGAAGTATGTCATTTGGGGGCAGGCTTTGAAAGTAAAAACCTCATTCTCTTCCTTTTGTGGTTACAGTCGGAGATGTGAGCTCTCAGATTCCTGCTCTAGGGGCCATGCCTTACTGCTTGCCGCCCACTGACTGCTGCTATGCGCCCCCCCCCGCTATGATAAATTCATCCCTCTGAAGCCGTAAGCTCAAAGGAACCCTTCCTATCATGAATTGTTCTGCTCATGATATTTGACCACAGCCACAGAAGAGTAACTACTAACCTCCCTAATAAACGGTCTGTCCTCCTCCTTGACTTGTGTCTTGGCACAGCCTCTTCAAGTGACAGCAGAAAGAGGGATAATCATGGGAAGTGAATGTCAGGGTGCAATGGAAAGTCTGTCAAGTGTGGTTCAAGTGTGAAATGTCAGCGTAAGGGTCAGCTCCTCACCACAGCAGGGGACCCGGGAGTAACCATTTTCCATGCAGCATTTTCTCTTGTGGTTCTGTTGCTATAAAGACAAGGACAAGTCTACTGGGTTTCTGGGTCTGAGTCTTCCTGCCTTACAGATGTCACTTTCATGGTGTGTCTACTTGCTGATGTGTTAAGAAAAAAGATGGAGAGAGTCACACAATCAGAGATAGAGACAGACAGGGAGACACACAGAGAAAAAAAAGACACAAAGGCAGAATTCCTTGAGAACCCCTTCCCACAGGGACACTAAATGTATTACAAGGACCCTATTTGCTTCACTTCTCTGCTTACTTACCACTCCAAAGATCTGCTGTGGCTTAACTGTCACCTCTAAAGGTCATATTGATGTTTGACTGGCACTGTCAGAAGCAGAGTAGAACCTCTAGTCGGGGGCTAGGTCAAGGGCTGTGTTCTCTTGGGGTTTAGCTTCTGAGAAAGAGACATTGGTCTCATTTTACTCTCCATGTCTCTTGCTTACACTCCACTATCCTCCATGGAGTGATGTTGAATGAACCTCCTAGAGGAGGTCCGGATTTTGACAGTGGCTTCTGGGCCTCAGAGCTCTGTGGCTTACTCTCTGTGCCAGTTAGAACAGTGCAGAGAAACTCAGACAGTCTCATGGGAGGCAGAGACAACTAATGCTGGTACATAGGAGTTTGGATCACAAAGCTGCCTCTCAAAGCCACAGCCCATTACTGTTTTAAAAGTGAGGTTCAAGGATTGCCTTTTAAGTCAGGTGTAGAAGGGAGTCAGAGTGTTGGACTGTATCTATACGATGAGGGAAAGGAAACTGTGAGAGGTTAGTGACAATCATGCTGCTGATTAAAAGAGCCTTTCCAGGTGGGCACTGGTATGCAGAACCCTGTGAAGCATCTGATTCTGGATGCCTGGGACTGCACAGGCAGCTCTAGATGGTTCTGACATACCCTTGCCTCTTCCCCCTACTCCACTACACAGCCACTCACAATGACAGTGGAAGAACCTAGATATTTGACTATTCAAGGCATGCATGCATGCATCAGCACAAGCTCTGTTAATGTTAGTATTATTCACACAAAGCTTAAAATACAATACAATATTGGATCTATAGAGTTGTCTTGTAGTGATAGTTATTATGAGCCTTCCTGTCTAGCTTTGAAGGAAATGTTTCACCTAAAGGCTTTGCTATATATACTATACATATCACCACAGTGTCTTAGCAGTTAAAAGCTCTTGGTGATCTTCCAGAAGACCCAAGTTCAGTTTCCGGTAATCAGCAGATCAAAACTACTTGTAACTGCAGTGGCAGAGGATCTGATGCCCTCTTCAGGCCTCCATGGGCACCTCAGAAACACATCATGTTCATGCATTCATGAGCATGTGTGAGAGCATGCACACACACACACACACACACACACACACACCAAATATGAAGTAGATATATAGATGATAGATAGATAAAATTATATGATGCATTTATAGCCATACAATCTAATGGGAACTCAAGAATATTATTCACATAGAGAGGGAAGAGAAAGTTTCAGTCATTGTCATGTGGGAACTAGAAAATCAAGTAGACAGCAGAAGAGACAATGAAAATGGGTGGTGAGGTAGCAAAACAATTCTAGGGTTGTGATGGTGGGGACACAAACTGGTAAGGATGCTTTGCAGACACTTGACAGAATATTCTAAAATCAGTCACCACTAACACCTCCCTATTCCTACCCAAAGATCTACCCAGGAGAAGTGACATGTGTGTGCCTACCCAAGGCGTGCTCAAGAATAACTGTGGCAACACTTTCCATGACTGCCTCAAAGTAGAGAGGACCTGTATGCCTCTCCACTGGAAGAGATACACTATGGTGAATCTATGCCACGTAATTCTTCTTGGCAGGGAATGAGAAGGAGCTACTGGGCTGCCTGACACCATGAATCTCAAAACTTCTCTAAATGAAAAAGACTAACAGAAAGGGCCCACCCTGAGTAATTGAATTTATATAAAGTTCTAAATGCAGCAAAATATAGCCATGAAGGGTAGATTTGTGTTCTCCAGAGCCAGGTCTGGAGAGAAGAGTCATTTCAAAACGGCACACAGAAGCTTCTTGCAGTGATGGAGGGATATGATGGAACATAACAGTGGCAACAGACTTCGAAGTAGTGGAAGGGTTCTAGGGAAAGGAGGGATTCTGCTTGATGGGAGGGGATCTAGATCTTGGGGGTTCCTGGATGATGAAGTGGTTCAGTGTTGCCTGGATGACAGCCATAGGACATTATGTCATCTGTCACTCTCTCAGATGCACCCGAGTGCAGTTTTATTGCTCATCAGCATCCCATCCACAATAAACTGTGTGGAGAGACAGCCTGACTGGAAATAACAGAATGGAAATAAGTAAAACTGTGAAGGTTCAGAGGTGTTCTCCTTTGTGTGCCTCTGATGCCTGCCACACCAGACACGAGGGGCCATTTGATCAGAGGCTCCATAGCCTGGTTTAGAAACTGACCCTTGGGTGAGTTCACCCAGGGCATGGGTCAGCTTATGGCCCTCACAGTATCCTGAGGGTTCTTTTCTTAGTAAGGAGTTGGACTGTTGCCTGTTGACCTTTGGCCAGTGGGTCTAGGAATAAGAAAAAAAATGAAAGGCAGAGTCTTTCTCTGTCAGGCTGTTCTTGGAGACTGAGGAGGCAGAGCAGACTGCTGTTCCTCTCTGGGCTCCCATGCACACATCTCCTAGTGACATTGCTTTCAACAGTAAAGCAAAGTGAAACTGGGGTCAAATCCACAGCTCCTGCAGGTCTCTTAGGGGCTTGTTCAAATAACTATGCAACCCATTTCCCCAGTTGTGATGGTCCACATTGTTCGCTTGAGAGAATCTAGAATCATCTAGGAGGCAAATCTCTGGGCATATATAAGGGAGGCTCTAGACTTGATTAGTCAAAGTGAGAAGACACACCTTAACCTTGGGCAGCACCATGGACAGAGTGGGAGCTTGGTCCTTGAATACAGAAGAGGAAGGAGCTGAGCCCTAGCATGCATCCTCCTTCTGCTTCCTGTCTTCAGATACAATGTGACTAACTGAGCCCTAGCATGCATCCTCCTTCTGCTTCCTGTCTTCAGATACAATGTGACTAACTTCCTTCAGGTCTGGAATCCATGCTTTCCCACCATTACGAATTGTACCTTCATTCTGTGAGCCAAGGTTCAACTGTTCCTTCTTTGAGTTGCTTTTGTCAAGATTTTTGTCATTTCAATGACAAAGCTATCACAAGGTTCTTTTCTTTTCCTCCCTTTGCAGCCAAACAGGTTATTTCCAAGACCTATCTAGCAGGTCTAGCCTGATGGCTTTTTGAACTCTCAACTGCTTTGCTTGGGCTGTTCTTTTTTTTTTTCACTCTCTTGAATGCCGTAGAAGTTCATAGAAAGCAAGATCAGTTTCTCCATTTGTATCTAATAGCACTCTACATGATTTAGCACTTAATAAGCATCTCTGATGATGGTGCTAATGAGGCAGAACTTCCTTCTGGGAAAAGTTTATCTATTTCAAGAGAAGCTGGCTCCCTGGAATTAAATTATGATGTAAAATCAGTTTCTTTATGTCTTTGATGATTCACAAGGTTGGTGGCTTAATGGAGGGTTAGATGGTGTGCTTGGTCAAATTGTGTGGTTCTTCCCACTGAGTGTTCACGTTAGCTTGGAACAGCTCTAATCTACCCCAATCATTTCCACCCTCTGAGTTCCTGACTGTGAATTCAGAAACATCTAGGTCATCCACGAGGTAATGGGAACAAAGATGCTTTAGAGCCACTTGGAGTTGGAACTTAGGAAGTTCAGCTTGCCCTGTTGTAGACTTACCTATGTTTTTCTTATGTTTAGGTCCCATGATCTGTTCCTGCTATCACACTCAGTGTGGTTACAGTGATTTCAGAGATCCCAGCAACTCCACAGAGGTCAGAACGGGGACCAGCTAGGGAGGTCTATGGAAAGCAGCCAAGCCCAAGGTCATCAGAAGCAGAGAAACTGCCAGGTAGGCTTGTAGTCAGGAGAATCCATGAATGATAGTAAGGAAAGGCTTTGAGTAAAGCAGGAATAGGCAAGGCCCAAAGGCTAAACCCAAAATAATTCAGCTTGGTCAGGTGAGGGTGGACCCCAGAGCTTCCTCTTGGCACACTTATCCAGCCATTGTTCAAGTACCCATCACACACATAGTGTGCATAGTACCTAAGGCCTGGCAATGCAAATGGTTCCAAAGGAGGCTCTCATAGCCCTCATTCTTGTGAGGCTCCATTCCAACAGGCTCCAGACCTCAGCCGGAAGTAGAGAGGTAAGCTGTGGTGCACCCAATGAAGATAGCAGATTCAGGGAGGAAATCTTGGAGAGAGACATGGCTAAAATGCAGAAGAGGGAGATGACCAGGCAACCTGGGAGAGCTCCTTCCAATGAAAGCCAGTTCCCGTTTCCACAATCCTAATGGCTGGTCTCTGTATCTGAGCTCACTGTCCAAATCAGTGACTATTATAGTTGGAAGAAAATGCTAGTGTTATTCTAAGAGATGCTCCATCTACAGTCTTATGGAATCATGAGAAGGAAGCTATGTTTTAAAGCTTTGCTTTGAATCCATCCATTAGTCTCTGAGATAGACACCAATTGGCTGTTGAATACTTTTGTTCTTCCTGTGAGAGCATGTCAGAGACTGTGTAAGGACATTCTTCCCCATTAGATGGAGGACGCAGGGGATTCACATACTGGTGCCTGATCCCAAGAAGGTCAGCTTGGCCTCTTCCATGTTCTGAGACACGACTCCACGTAAAGGCTTCTCCAAGGGCTTTCTAGAGCCATTTCCACAATCCAAATTCCTAGAGCCAAATTGAATCCCCCAGTAGCCATTGTGTATTGGCTGTGCAGCTGTAAAGAAGAATCAAAATGTCACTTTCTAATTAAAACTCATGAAGGAAAAAATTAAATCTTGCCTTTTAATGGTATCATTTATCGTCATGGATACCAGAGGGGGGAAGAGTGTTAATGGAAGGCATGGAGGAAATTCCACACTTAGTGGGGAGCTTCTTGGCTCATCCCAACCTTCAGTGTGTTTGCACTAGGCCTGAACTAAGAAGGTCTCACTTTATTCTGAATTATCCACCAGTGATTTCTATTAAGACAGGGAATAAGGGATCTAGGATCTATCCTCTACTTTTGTTGAAATTTTTCTAAAAATTCAAGACCATCCATTTAGAACTGTTTTTCTTCAGTGACAGGATTGTGGGGAAAAGAAGGAAAGAAGAGAGCCTAGTCAGGCACCAGGCACCTTTCACTCCTGGGCTCCCAACCTAAGGACCAGCCATGAGGGTGCTGTAGGACTCCCAGCTCCCCATGGGACGCATCTGTGTGGATTCACTTGGAATTAAGTTAATTGGGTTCACTGTAATGTTGTCCTCCTTCCTGCAGGAAACTCTCCTAGGTCTTCCTCGGCCCTCCTGGTCACTAGACTCCCAGCTACCCCGTTAGCTGGGACTTTAATTAGCTCTGGCGTCCTCTTCATAATGATGAATGCAGAGATGATGAATGGAAATGCAAATGCCGGTGAAGTGGCTCAGCCATCAGCGGGAGCATCGTTAATACCTTCCCACTGGTAAATCGATCACTGTCACTCTCGGGTGCTGTGTTCCGCAGGGCTCATGGCCATGGGCCAGAATGCCTTCCAGAGCACAGGCAGGCCGAGCTTGGTGGGGCCTTCCTTCCCATATGCTTTTACTCATCTTTTGCTGAATATTTGTTTGGCAGCTGGGGTTCCAATATATTTCCAGCTGAGACGATAACTATCTTGGGTCAATAAGCAAATGGCTAATTTATAGCAAAATAAACACCAATAAGAAACTGTTCTTTGAGCATTGAAGTTTGAAAGAAGGTTGACAGAATGGTTCTGATGGACCCCAGCATGGGGGGAAACATCCAATCCTGGAGAAAATGGAGAAAACTTGATTTGTTACTCAAGATATGTGGACACAAAAGCTCTTTTCAGTCATGGCACAGTTGTCTCCCTCAGGTTGGCTTTGTGTGACTGAGGTGACTCTTCTTCAACCAAGAGCCCAGAATGGTGCTTCAAGCTTTCCTACTGTGCCTCTTTCCGGGTGCCCGGCAGCTGTGAATCTACCCTTAGTTCTGGCATGACAACCTAGAGGGAATGCATTTTACATTGGTCTTTAGTTGCTGCAAAGTCACATTGTCATGAGGGTCTCCAAGTGAGAGGGGCTGGTAATGATAGAGCCTTCCCATTGTTGTTACATCTCTCTGACCATGAGTAAATTTTTCATCTTTGCTCCTCTGCCCTAGCTATCTCTATACTGACTCACAACTGAGAGTTCATGCAATATCCTCCAAATAATGCCTGAGTAGTGAAGTGAACAACTTCCTCCTTCATGTGGAGTGGATGTGGCTTGGGTGCTATACTAAGACCTTCCCTGTCCTAGTTAGAGGAGGGATAAGCCTTGGCGGTGTTACACCCTGTTGGACCCCAGCCATGGAGAGTCTTCCCTGAACACACTTGCTTTACAAATGAAGTTTAACCCACTGGGAACTAGCACTGCTCTCTGCCTCCAACCTTCAGTTCAGTGAATGCAAAGAATGATTCCCATCATCTTTCTCTGACCTTCTTTCTGCTTTATGGAATGGTCACAGTCCCCACTTCACAGACAGACCCTGCCACCAGGATCCTATTGTATGGAAGCCAGAGGCCTTATAGGTCATGCTGCAATGCCTCTATTCCATACTTCCTTGTGTGTGACCTTTCCATTCTTTCTATATGTTCCAAACATAGTGTGTACAATACTCTGTCTTTGCTGTCCACATCCTTAGCCCTCCACATGGACATTATCCTTAGCTATTCTCTCTTGGTCTTATTATGCCCTAGTCCATTCTTAAAACAAAAGCCAGGGGCATCTCCAGGACACCTGAATGTAACAATGGATTCTTGTGCTTACAATACCCAAAGCCTTCTTTCCCTGAGAACATCCATATGTCTGAACTCCAGAGTCAGCCACCCCACTTCAACTCTCCCATCCTGGTAGCTCAGCATGAATGGTATCATTCCACAAGTGACTCTTCAGCTAGCTTGCATCTCTTCTCCCAACCTCTGGAAATACTGCTGTTGACTTTTTGAAAAGAAGATCATTCTAAAAGTTTCCGTGAGGTGTGAGTCAAACTTTACCAAGTGCAATCGTGGCTCTGTCTGTAACCCTTTGCCATAAGAATCTCATCAACAAGCAGCCTGTGGCTGCTTCTGGACACCATCTCTAGTTGTCTTCTACCACTGAGGACTGACATCATGAAGATGTTGACTGAGCCTGTGGTGATGCCATTCTAGCAATCGCTGATATTATAGTCCAAGAGGTCCAGGTACCAACTGTCCATCACATCCAGACTACCTCTAGGATCCTGAAAGGTAAAACAATGTTACTCCATGGAGCCACTTTTTTTTTTCTTTTGAGAAGCATATTGAATAAACACACTAATACATATGGTCTTGTTGGCCAGTGGCATTAACTCCCTGTCCCTACCCTGGCTTTTCCTCTTCTTTGTTTGTCTACACAGTTTTGAACGTCTCCTGAAGACAGGAGGCAGCTATAATTTTCTATAGCACTGGAAAAGCCCAGTGCCTAGCAGGACCACAGTCAACATTGGCAGAATAAATGGGTGAAGATAAATGCTAGTCTATGATCTCTGATGGCATTGATTCTTCTCTTAGCCAGCCTACAGTTCTCAAAATCAGCGACGCCATGAAGCTCAGAAGCCTGGTGCAGGATTTTTGATGGAGAGAGCCTTGTTAATCACACCCAACACTGAACTTTCAGCCCAAGCATAGGTATGGTTGTGCTTGGCAGGAGTTAGTCCCATCTGCTGCTAGGTGAACAATCACATCTAGTTTTAAGTCCATTCTAAATGTTTATATTGGAGACCAACCAAATTTTGTAAAGTGGGAGCTCCAGAGGTAAAGAAACATAATTAAAATTCAAGTTCCATTTAAAAACTATTAATACAAATATTTGTATCAGGTTAGTGATTTATAGCCAGGCCAAGCTAAAAGGGCACAGATGATAAACAATTCTCCTTCCTTAAGCTGTTAGCTACAACTGCAAGAAGAAATCGGCTTTTTTATTAAAACTATCGCCTTGAAGTTACATCTTATGACAGTATTTCCTTCTTAATGAGAAATCATAAAAGTATCTTTATTTAAGGGAAAGTAATTTCCCTCTAAAATAAATAAAGGGAAATTAATTTCCATCTGACTATAGGTTAAATATTTTATTTGGTTAGTATAATGACAGCAAGGATAAACAAATAAGGGGCAGAGAACGTTTGGTTACCTAGGTACCTATTAAGGCTTTGGCATCCCTTCTAGAGTGCTAGCCAATTTCAATAGCATAAGGAGCACGAGGAAATAAATTAGACATTTTAATTGTGAGATTATAATATACTGATGGAAGAGCTGGGAGGGAGCCAAAACAAATTTTAATGACAAAACAATAATCTAAGCAAAGTTGAAAACATTAGACTCTATGAGCTTCGAAGGGAAATAAGCAAAATCTGCTCTTGCCAAGCTTTCCAGTCTAACCAGAGGATACAAATAGCTGACAAGCTTCTCCAGACAGCAAAGACTGCCTTAAACAGTAAATCAAAAGTGTAATTGGGGAAATTTTTAGCTAGCATTAATAATTGATATTTTAGGGAACCAGAACCCCAGGGAAATCCTCTGAGGAAACTGAGACTCTTTTTTTTTTTTTTTTAGGTGTCATCGTGCCCGGCCATCTGTGACCATCACTGAGGACAAGCACCGACTTAAGATCTTAGTTGGGAAACAGGACTGTGGGCAAGTCAGCCTTGGATGGGAGAATGTGACTTGTCAGATTTGTAACAATAGAACTATTCTCCGTGTAACTGGCGACTTGGCAGAGGGGCAAGCCCACGGGAGATGTTTGTTCTGCTCAAATCTGATTAGCCTTGATTGCCACCTTCCTGAGACATGGGCCACAAGGCTCTAGACAGCTATGAACAGCAAGGGGCAGCTGTTCTGCCCGGCTCTTGCTGCCCAGCTGGGTCTGTGTGTGCAGAGCTCACTCCCTATTTGAAGTCTGACCTAGGACAGCATGACGTAGACGATAGACTAAATAGACAGCCTGGACTAAATGATTTAGGGCAAAGATTTCTAAGCCATAGGTCATAATTCCATATGGGGTCTTATAACTGAATGTTGGGGTGAGATGTGAAAAACTTGGCAACAGAAGACGGCTTCTGGATGTTTGGTATTCAGTGACCAAACATTAATTCGAAATCAAACTTGTTATGAACCTAAGGTGTTCCTGGCAGCATCTGTCCTTGTTGAATCATGCAACCACAGCAACCATCGTTCTGAGCACACAAAAGGAACACTCTACACTGCCCAGACTAAGGTGCCACACAATGACAAAGAATGCTGCAGAGCCAAGGTGCTTGCACTGAACATACAGTTTCCAACTTTTATGGAATAAAGGCAGGTTCATTGTGGTAATCAAAGACTCTTAATATTTCCCTGCCACAGTTCCTTAGCATGAAGTTTCAAGTCATTACCTCTCCACAGAGATGGCAATGTGGCTCAGTGGAAGACTTCAGTTCAATGCCAATACCACTAAAATGAATGAGTGTGTCTTAGATTGTGTTGCATTAGAAGTTTGGGTTTGAAAATTGTTCTTATGTCCTTTTTATACAAGAATGTGTTCTACTGAAGTGAAGCAAACTTTTTGGGTTTCTCAACCACCACTGTTGTATGTGTATTTAAGTATAAATCCCAGTCTCTTAAACACAAACAAACATGATTTCCTGAAACAAAGCTAGTGTGTTTGATAAATTATTAGCAGTGTTTATTTGTGGTTATGGTAAAAAACAATTTTCTGGTGTAGATAAGTCACTGAATTTAGGGAGAAAAATTAACACTGATGCTATGGTATAGCATCTTTAAATTGACAACAAGAAGAAAAATGTCAGTTTCTTTGCAATATAGATTTGCTCTTGATAATATTGACTATGTAAAAAAAAACGAACAAAAAGCAAAAACTTTGCTTAAATTGTTCTGTTTTTGGCTTCAAAAGCATGAAGCAAGACAATTTGAATGACATTCTGGGGGTTGGAGACAAGATTCAATGAGTAAGAGCTCATATCTTTCTTGCAGAGGACCCAAGTTAGATTCCTAGCACCCATGTCTGGCAACTCACAACTCTATAATCCTAGCTCCAGGGAATCTAATGCCCTTTTCTGGCCTCCATAGATACCTACATGCATGCAGCACACACAAACACACACACACACAGAGAGAGAAAGAAAGAGAGACAGAGAGATACCCAGACACACACACATACAGACAAACATACACGCACACAGACACACATACACATATACACACACAAACAGATACCCAGACACACAGAGAGACAGAGAGACACATACACACAGACAAATAACCCAGACAAACAGACACACACAAAGGCAAACACACACAGAAACAGACATATAGACATACATCCACAGATACAGACAGACATACACAAAGACAGATACACAGAGAGACACACACATAAAAAAAATGAAAATAAATATTTAAAATTTAGGAAGAAACCCTCATATCAACCATACACATGATGGAAGGGATATTTTGAGCAACTTTTATAATCTTCTAATAAAGAGTAGCAATGATTTGAGAATCTATTTGTGCCATTGAAAATGTTTGCTCACATTCAAGGAAACATCTTATTTAATTTGCCCAAGCTAAAGGGCCCTGGGCAGGTTCCTGTTACCTGCTGATGTTGAAATGTCAGAAGTAGAACACAGGTAAAAGGAGAGGGATGAAATTTATGAAGTGTCTTCACTGAGCTTGGTTCCGGGCTTATGGCAGCCCAAAGCTTGTAGTACCGTTAAGAACAAAGAGCTGATGTGTCTAACATGGCACAGTTGTTACTGAGTGTAAAATAAGCTTTGTTAAGACAAAATTTTACATTTTCTCAGTTGTTGTTGCTATGTATTTGTGTTGGGAGGCAGTGTACATGTGAACACCACACAGCACATAGGGAGGTCAGAGGACGTTGGTTCTCTCCTTCCACCGTGAGGACCTACCTTATGGTTCAAACTTAAGTTGAGCTTGGTAGCAAGTGCCTTTGTCCACAAAGCCATCCTGATGGTGCCCAGATATACTCCTCTGAAGGACACATGGAAGATATTTGTCTTAAAATTCATGTTTTTTTTCTTGAAGGTTTATAGTGGGAAGATTATGTTGCTGCCTGTACACTATGGTGGTCAGAGGACATTTGATTTGCAATGAAAAGTCAAAACTGGTGTCACGGAATGTCCTAGCCTTATACACCCAACTGTTAACCAGAGCCTTTTGAGATCTAAAACATAAGACCAGAGATAGCTATTGTTCTGTGACAACATCAAATTCAGTGAAATTCATGAAAAGCTGTGCCCTTAGTAATGGTTTTGTGAAGACATGGAATGTGATCATAAAAACTATAATGACATTTAGAGGTGTGGTAACTCTCCAGAGGATTACATTAAAGAAGGGTCACATTAAAAGGTGAATGTCTCATATTTTTTTTAACTGACTAAAAGTCCAATTTTAGTAATTTTTCATAATGATCAAAGGCTTTCAAAATGGTGCTATAAGCCAGGAGTTTTTGAAAGAGGGTATTTAAACATGTCATTTTAAGAAAGACATTGGGACATACTTACATTAGAAAATAAAATTAAAAGTCTACTTACAATGTTAACAGATGGAAGAATGGGATAAACAATGTTTCTGTAGAAATGTTTGCATACACAGATGATTTTGTCAGTAAAATGACTTTCCCGATGGTGATTCAGTTGTAAGAACTTCAGTTAATTGTTCAAAGTGTCAGGAAAAACAGTTCAGAAATTTTCTCTTTCAAATTTTGATTATGAAAATCTTATGGATTGTTAAACCACATTCAAAATAACCAACTGTAGTAAAGAAAACGGTCGTCCACTGTTAGCACCTCAAGAAAAAAAAATGTGCCGAGTTATCAAGGCACATAGGCTTAAAACTTGGTTTCATTTTTAAAAAAAGGTTAAGTAAATTTTGGCTGGATTAAGACAGAATTTCAACAATTTCCATTTCCACAAAATCCATATTTCTGTGATTCATCCCTGTGTGTTTGTATAAAGCACAAGTCTCAGTATGGATAATTATAAAATAAAAATATCAATCAGCTCTGAAAAAAAATTATCATGTCATAAAACATTATACATAGTATTAAATGTTCACCCAAGATTTAATTCTATTTAAAAATTTAAAAACCTACACCCATATAGGCAGTTTTCTCTCACCATTAGTAAATGGAAACATTATATGAATAAATATCAAAGAAATGCTTTCAGACAAACTTGTCAATGAGTTATTATTGGTAAATTGTTCCTTTGTACATCTGTTCTATAGATCTATGTACCTGGAGCCTTGTAGAAATTTCTCTGCTGAAAAGGACTGAGAATAGAAAATGTTGAAGCTCTGGTTTAGGGAAAACTCACCTGCAGTAATAAAACTTTAATCAGCTGATTGATGTGTAACAAATCCATGTTAAGTGGGTGGGCTGGTGAATTATGACACATGTAAGCAGCAGAGAAGCCAGTTCGGCCAAAAGGTTGTCCTTGACTCTCTCCCAAGAAAGACTTCACGACCCACTGCATCGGGAGTCGTCCATCTGTTTTTGCTCCACAGATCCATGGGTGAGGGATCCTGTTTGTTCACACTTGTGCCTGGTTCCTCTTGCTCAACTCAAGCTTGCAGAGGTTTTCCATGTCGCCCTTTGTACCAACCTTCATCTATGTTTCTGGGTATTCTTCTATTCTTGTATCACTACAATAAATTTAATTATCCATCTGCACAGGAGTTACCAGGCTTGACACAGTTATGAACAAAGCCCAATTGGATGATTCAAGACAGGTCCAATTTGTGGCTACTTTAAAATTGCAAAGAATATATTTATATGGATTTGTGAGCTAGATATGCCATTTCAAACTCCCAAGGAAGAGATGGAGGTCTTCCACCTTGCTTGGAAAAGGCTCTCTTTGTTGGCACTGCCTATACTGGTCTAGCTGGACCACAAGTTTCCTAGATTCTCCTAGGTCCAGTCCTCGTCTTCCTGTGGAGGTGCTGATGTTACAAACACTCATGCTAACACAACCTGCTTTTAGAGTGACTTCTGCAGATTTGGGCCCAGGTCCTCACATTTTATCCACTAAGCCAACTCCCAAGGCAAGTCCATTGATTTTTAAGGTGTTATTTCCTTGTTCTAAGATTATGTCAGAGTTTGAGTGTCTGTATGTGCCAACTGATAGATTCATACGTTACACAAATATGCATACACAAATATGCATCTGCAATTGTATTTATGTATACACATTCATTCATTCACAGACGAACATTCTCAGGAAAGCTTCTAGTCATACCTGTATCCACTATTTCTCATAGCTCTGGCTGGTTTTTTCTTGTCCTTCTTATTGTTTCTTGAGGGCCCTAAGTATTTTTAAGGAGATTTGACGCAGTTTACCACTCCTGGCAAAGAGCTTATTCATGATAATTTTTGCAAGATGTGTCTAGTGTTCACTTTTGCTTTCGGCATTTGTGTTTGTTTCTGGAACATTTCCTACAAATGAACTCAGTTTGCTCTCCCTTTTCTCTGCAACCTCGGTGCCTGTCTTAGCAGTTTTTGTGGTGAATTCATGCAGCCTTAAAGTTGGTATTGTTGTGGTGGGGTCAGAGCCATTCTGCTCTCTGTTGGTCATCACATCGGTTTGTTATGTGTATCCTGTGGCCTTTTTATTTGCATTAAGCAGTTCACTGTTTTAATTCACTCAATTGTCTCCTGTCTCTGTTGTTCTCAGTGCTGCTCTAACGTGGCCTTATGCTTCCTTTAGCTTGTCCGAAGTCTGTTCAGATTCCTCACAGGATTACTTCAGACCTCTCACTTCACAGCAGGCATTTGCTGTTCACAAGCTCAACATATAGCAGCAACTTCTCTGAACACACTTTCTATACCCATCCCCACCCCACTTCCATGGGCGCTATCTTCTACTTCCATAGAAACAAAAATTATTCTTGCATGGTGTTACTGATTTTTTTCCTTTGACTGAAGTCCTTTGCCTTCTAAGTAAGTTAGAAGAGGGAAAACAAAGTATTTGAATTCACCCATCTGGCTCCCACTTCTACTGGTTCGGGCCAACATCCTGTATAAAGCCTCAGGCATGTCTTGAATTTTGTGTCTTCCTTCATCGAGCATGCTCAGATTTTAAAAATCCTAACCAGTCCTTTCTACTATTTGTAAAGGACACTGCAACTGTCTGTGGAGTTTGTCTTTCTTTTAGTGTTGGGCTGTTGCTCTTTTGTGTTTTGTGTCACACACACACACACACACACACACACACAGACACACACACACACACAGACACACACACACACACACACCGGTCACACTTTACCTGACATTCTTAGATCTGCTAGCTGAAGTCTTACTATCAGGACTATATTCATTTTGGTGGCCGTTTTCCCTTTCTTGCTGTTTGAGCACTGGCCTCCTTTCTCAGATCCCAGCCTCAGTTTTCTCGGCATTCAAGGTCACATGACTTCTTGTCCTTTCTTCCCATCATCTACAATCTGCTCTCAGGAATATCCACTAAGGTTTTACTTTGATTGTTTTCCTTCTAGAATGGTTTGTGGTGGTGGTTGTAGTAGTAGTAGTAGTAGTAGTAGTAGTAGTAGTAGTAGTAGTAGTAGTAGTAGTTGCTGTAGTCATTCCCACTGTGCACACCATTTCTATGCCAAGAGTCCATTGGTCACATTGAAATTTCCTTCTTATGAGCGTGTGTCATCCTTAAGGACATCCATAACAGCTGCACCAGAGAGTTTGGTTGCTAAGGCACTTTCAATAATTATCTATTATTATTATTATTATTTGAGACAGGGTTTCTCTGTGTAACCCCGGTTGCCTCGGAACTCTTTGTAGAGCAGTATGGCTTCATACTCTGAGACCATCCTGCTTCTGCATCCCAAGTGTGGAGAATAAAAGTGTCTGCCACCCCACCTGCCACTTGCAGTGATTTCTGATGGAATCCTGGGCAGTATTTATAGTGTTCTCAGAAACTCCTGCATCTAATCTCTCTCTCTAGTCTAGCATTTCATTTTCCAGGAGCTCAGACCTGGATATTCTCACTTTCTGTGAACTGTGTTTTATACTCCACTAAGGTTGCTATGCAATGGGCTTCCCTCTGGACATATAAAGCCCAACCTTTATAACAGCAGGGCAGTTGATGCTACCAGCCCTGGAGCTGAGAAGGAAGCTCCAGGGAATTCCCAAGATCTGCTATCCCTAGGTTTCCTCTTCACCTACTTTCCTCCTTCCTGGGTCTCCTGTCCCCAGATTGCTTGTCCCAGGTTGCCAGTTCTTTGTGTCACTTCTTGACTCAGCTCTCTCCTATGTCTTCCTTCCCTGTATTTCCTTTTCCTGTCCCCTGGGTATCTTCTGTATTGGGTCAGCTGCCCCCTGGTCATCATTCCTTTGGGTCAGCTCTCATGGGTGCTCCGTATTTAGTATCTTGTCCTGCCCTTGGTTCTTCAGCAGCTTCTCAAAGTTTTGCCTGGCTCACCCACAGCTCAGCTTCCAGTCAGAGACTTATGGGGGGCTCCACATGGGATTCTGGCTCCCTTGCTATGTAGCTTTCTGGTCTCCTCCCCTAGCTCAGAGATTCCCACTACTTGGTGTCCCAGACTCTGCCCTCTGGGTTGATTTCTTACTAAGGGCAGGAACACCTGGTCCAGTCATGCTTCTGATTTGCCTCTGGGTAAGCAGGAACAGCTTACATATTTCTGGTAGCAGAGACAGCAGGAGAGAGTGCAGAGAAAACGTGACAATTAGTGGCTTTGTGTGTTCAGTGCCGATAAGCAACTGGGATGGCAGTGTTCTCAGAGTTAAACCATTTGGCTTGAAATAATCAACTTGCCTGTTCTTGATTAAATAATAAGATATTTTACTCCATCCGCACCTTACCTAGTACTACATAGCCATGTTTTAAGATACTATCTTTGTATGAGGAAATAATTATAGTTTCGACCTAATTTCCTTGTCTCTCTTATTATTTCCCTGTGTTTACATGTGCCAATTAGGTGAATTACTTCTTATTTATTTAACAGCCTCTCTTGTCCACATGGAATTGTCATTTAGATGGAGCATAGTTATTTGTGTACGTGTTTTTCAAGTTTCAACTTTAAATTTTTGTTCCTGGCAGTGCTTTGTCACTTCCCAGTGGGGTATGTGCTGAGCCCTTAGAGGGGAGTCCTGGAAAACAGGGTGGCATGGAGTATTTGGGTCATGGTGCAATTGGGACCACCTGTGCTGCTTAGTTTTGTGTCATCTAGACATAAGCCAGGGTCATCTGGTAAGAGGAAACATCACTGAAATGCAATGCATCCCATTGCAGGCCCTGTAGACACGTCTGAGAGGCAATTTCTTAATTCAATGATTGATGTGGGATATGGGAGGACCCAGCTCATGGTAGGCAGTGCCACCTCTGGGCTAGTGGGCCTGTATCAGAGAGCAAGCTGAGGAAAACATGAGGAACAAGCCAGTCAGCAGCACTCCTTCGTGGCTTTTGCTTCAGTCCCTGACTCCAGGCTCCTGCTTCGAGTTTCTGCCCTGATTTCCTTCAGTGGGGGTGGGTGATGTAGAAATGTAAGCAGAAAAGTCTTTCCTCCCTGTGTTGCATTCAGTCATTGTGTTGTGTTAAACACCATTAGCGTCCTAGAAAGCACACTAGAACTAGCAGGAACCACTCTACCCCAACCCTTCACTATGTCCCTGACTCCTCCAGGCCACGCTTCTAAATTTTAGTTGAAGTAAAAATACATGAAAGACAGATGTGTGGTTTTCTTTTTTCATGTAGAAGCCTCAATGTGTCCATTACTGAGGCTGTTTATCTGGTACTGGAGGAGCTTGTTCCTACTATCCCTTGACAGGGACTCTCCCACTGGCTCACAACTTGGCGACAAGTCCTGAGGCACTGAGCCTCCAGGATCACTACCTTTTAGAAGCCTCATCTAGACAGCAGGAGACTGGTGGGTAAATATATGCTTTTAAGATCAAGAAGTGAATAGTTAGGACTGGGAGCAGGCCCCCAGCTCTGTGTGGGAGCAGAGTTTTGGGTGCTGTGGATTAGGAAGCCATGTCAGGCGGAGAGGAGAAGGAAAAGGGGATGAGAAATGAGAAACGTTTGGGTAAAGGAGTTTGAAGAAATGACTTCTGATTTCCAGAATGTGGGCTACTTAAGTATAGAAGTTAAAAGGTCAGGCAGGATGTGATGGTGGATCGGACCTGTGTCCTTCACGGGTACTTCAGATACTACCTCTGTTGACTCAGCTCCTCTGTGAGGCAGTGAGGAGGCAGGGGGAGACCTTATAGGGTCTCTCTGTGAGCTTGGGAAGCTGGTGTGCAGTTTTTTCATGAACAATAATATCTGTTTATGCACAGTTCTTGGTCCCTGTGAATCTTTCCTAATTGTAGATCTGATGCGGTCTGCTTGGTGAGACAACCTAATACGTGTAGTTATTGAGGATCATATCTCATGGTGCTTGGAAGAGACCCTCTTGGAGCTGAAAAGTGACTTGGTGGTGAAGAGCACTGGCTGCTCTTCCAGAGGGCCTGGGTTCAGTTCTCAGTACTCACAAAGCAGCACAGCCATCTAGAACTTCTATTCTCTATGAGAACCAGATACACATGCAGAGCACATACATACGTGCAGGCCAAACATATACACATTAAAAAAATAAAATAAAATAAGAATACTGTTACTCTGTTGCCAGTTAACCACGTGAAATTAAATGTGCTATTTATTTCCAATACTTTCAACACCTCTGTTAGTAGATCCGTGTCAGAAGGACGAGAAGCAAATGTCAACGTCTCAAGTTGCTTCTGTTGTAACTAATCTGTCTGTTTCATTCATTATTTAGTTGTCCCGTGTTAAAGTTTCCCATAAGGACCCTTTTACCAGGTCTTCTCTTTGTAGCCAATGGCCATGCCCTTAGATCCTCTCCCTTGCTCCTATTCTGCTGGAACCAGCAGGACATGTGGGGCACAGTGGGTAGGTGGGTTGGTAAACTGTTACCATGGTAACAAGATGGTAACTGGTTTCTAAAGATGCTGGTGAAGTTCCCTATAGAGAGCAGCTGCTGGCCCACAGGTGGCCTTAAGCCCTCAGAGTGGGAGTTCACCCCTTGGGTTACCTGTTGCTTCCAAAGGCCCAACTTCTGCTGACTGCTTCTCACAGACTGGAGTGACCAGATCTCACATCTCCTTCCCCCAGGGCTTGGAGCATGAACAATGTGACCAGGAAGCTCTAATCTGGCATCTGATTCCTTTCTTCCTGAGCCCAGCTATGCAAACACAACAGTACCTCTTCTTACTACAGACAAGGACTTGGCCTGCGTCAGCCTTACCCAGACAAAACCAGAAATGGTCAGGGATAAACATTTCAGCAGGCAATGACTGTCACCCCAAACTGGAGACAAAGCCAAGTGTGGCAAGGAGACAGTGATGGTCAGCTTTAATTGTTAACTTGACACGAGACAGAATCATCTGGGAAGAGAGTCTTTGTGAGGGATTGGCTAGCCTGAGAGCCTGTCTGGAGGGGAAGTCTGTATGTTAACTGATGTGGAAAGCTCCACTTCACTGCGAGTAGCACCATTTCTTAGGCAAGGGGTCCTGAGCTGTAAGAGTGGATGCGAGCAAGTGAGCATGCACATGTGCATATCTCTCTGCTCTTGACAGGATGGGACTGTCCCAAGTTTTTGCCATAGTGACTTCTCTACAATTATGGACTATAACTTGAAACTGTAAGCTCAAATAAACATGCCCTCCTCAACCTTCTTTCTGTCAGTTGCTTTATCATAGCTGTCGAAATGGGGCTGACACAATGACCAACTCAACCCCTCTTGTCCTGTCAGTAGAGATATAAGCCATCTCCTCCACACCTTCCACTGAGTCCCCATGTCTCCCCCTGTGCTCAGGCTCCACTCTACCCTTCACTTGGAATCACCAACACCACTGGACGTCATCCAGGCTGTTAAACTGTATCACACAAGCCTGTAATACTCTGACCTCTTACCTACAACCATGGCACTCACAGGACAGTATTCTGTTTCCATGTGCTGAGTGGCTTGCACACCTCAGCCCTAGAGCAGACTGGTGGTTTCTATGGACAGGGGTGAAGGATCCCCAAGAGGTGGGGCTGCTAGTTAAAGGTCCCATACTTGGCAAGTCAGACAGCCAGAATGCATGGGAAGATGAGAGGGATTGACCGTCTGGAACGCTATCCATCAACTTTTGTGAACGTCAACCCAGCTGCTTCAGAATGTCACATGGTGAGTGACATCAAGGGTTAAGAGTGACCCTCAGAAGATCCTAAAATGTGTGGGTATGCCCTGCTGTTGCAGGCATACCCTGCCCTGTACTGTTTGGAGGCCTGGTGACTTCACCATGACTCTGATCAACAGGAGAGGAACTACTCTGCTCTCATTAGAAACACTGTAGGGACAGTGCCTTGGGTTCTTTTTACCTTCCTTAACATGTACTAACTGCATATCACTCTGGGTCCCTGTGTTATTTCCACACCTGCACAAGACATGTACCAATCAAATCTATCTTCTTCCACCCCATCTCCTCCCAAAGTCTGCTAATCATAATTCTGCATTCAGGCTAACTCTGTCACACCCACATATGGAGAAAACATGAAGTCTTTGTCTTTCTATATTTGGTCTTATCTCACTTTACACTCCGTCCCCTAGTCCCCTTTGTCTTTCTACAAATAACCAACTTCATGGTGTGTGATGGAATATTATTAAGTCATAAAGACTTTACATCCTTTTCTGAGGAGTCAGGGCACAGTGGTGTAGCTCTGTGGAAGAGCAATTAAAATCTCACTATACAAAAACTAAAGTATTTAGAACAGAAGAGCTTATTTTTTAGAATGAAGTATGAGAACACAAACACACAGGCTGCACTGGAGCCTGTGGTACAACATTCAACTGCAAAGCCACTCAACAAGGATGTCACCAGTAGCGCCCTCTAGAGATGGATCCCACACACTAAGTTTACATGTACTTTATTCAGTGGCAGAATTACCAGCAGATATTGCTTTTGAGAATATGGTCCTTGATTTCCTTACTAATTTCAATAAACAGACATTACTTTAGTCATTGGGAAAGTAAAACTTCTTCTTCTCTTTGGAGGACAAAGAAGACCCACTGAGCAAGAGAAATCTGTATTTTTTTTCCCTGAGCTTTATGACGGCCTCTTGGAGCCCTAAACCATCAACCACCCTCAGAGCTCTGACAATCCTTACGAATTTTTATGAAGCACTCCAAACACACTTCAGAACGCTGAGCAGCATGGCCATGTTCCTGGGTGAGTTTCTAGGGCTGACCAAACTTCACCATTAACTTTAGTTAATGGCAAGGAACACGTGACTTGTTTAAGAAAGAAACACCAGCTCCTTTCATTCTTCCCTTTTCAAAATCCCTCTGTTCTCAGGAGAGGAAGGCAGCTGACTCATCTAAAAGGCTATTACTCGCTAATCAGACCTCTCATTAACAATTAATTGGATCAAAAGTTCACCGGCCATTGTTGCTGTGTCAATTAGATGTGCGGGACCTGGGAGGCTGAAACGGAATGACCTTCTCAGGTGATAAATAATTTCCAGGGACGACTCGCCTTACCTCTGCTGCCTGAGCTGGGGTCACTGTCCTGGCTGCAGTGGCCACACAGGGCACCCTTCTGACAAGAAAAAGATGCGTTCTCTCTTATCAGACATGCTAATTTAAGCTTGTAACCTAAACCGTGTGAAACACCATCTCTGACAAACAGAAACTGCTGGGCTCTGTCTACACCTGAGCTGCAAGTGACTATGTGCTGTCTTTAAGAGGAAAGAGAGCCAAATGACCTGTGTCCAGAGTAGACCAGGTAGCCTTCTGACCCTCAGTAAACCACAGCGTCTCCAGACCTGGCCCCTGTACACACTTTTCCTAATACTTGTGTTCCTGTTTGACCCCTTTATTGGATTTCTGCTCCATAAGGGGAAAAAGCCTTGGCATGTAAGACTGGAATTTCCTGGCATTCTGAAGATTGTCATTCCACACCAAACCCAGTGCATCCTCTTGGGACATGTGCTGTCCCCCAGACAAGAATAAGATAGAATAAAACCCTCAAATAATTGAAAACAGAGGAGGTGTTTATTATAAAAAGTTCTAAAGAAAATATATATATAGCACAGTGCCTTTTCTAGTTCTAAGAGCCCTTCCCACTTCTTTGTGTACCTTTCTTTGGGGGGAACTCTGTATTCAAGATGAGGATGTGTCCTGTTAGCTTTCTGCTCTCCACATGGTCCTGGTGTAAGTGTTCAAATGTCATGGAGAATTGCTAAACTGGATAGCATTTGAATATTAGTGACTGTGGGTATAATTCAAGCCAGGCTAGTAAAATTCCCTCTTGGAACAGTGAGGTCCAATTACTCATCATTCAGATATGGCATCTCACTATGATATTGTGCTGGGCTATATTCAAATATCAGTTTGCTGCTCACCTAATGAACTGGAACAGACTCTGTAGGGTCAGTGATGCCATCTGCTGTCCCATCATTTGGGTCTCCCTGTGTCGGGTGACTTCACTTCAGAATGACAAGACACTCATCAAACCCCTTAAGGGAGAAAAGGATTTATTATCTTGCTTCTCAGGTTCAGAGAGCTTGGAACATGGTTGGTCCAGCATCTGTGAGGCTGTGGTTAGGAAGGTTCCAGAAAGGAAAGCTGATGGTGGTCAGAAAGAGAGCAGAGAAGCATAGCAAGATATACATTCAGAGGAATTTCCGGATCCCACTCCCTCCAATGGGCCACCCCCAACAGCCCAATCTGTTGTCATTCCATCAAAGGTTTAGTCAACTAATGAGGTCAGTTTCCTTATAATCCACGTACCCGTCCATACTGACACCTTCTGTGAACCAAACCTCCCAAACATGAGACAACATCTCTGTCTTAGGATTTTACTGGCTGTGAACATACACCATGACCAAGGCAACTTGTATAAAGGACAACATTTAATTAGGTCTGGCTTACAGGTTCAGAGGTTCAGTCCATTATCATCAAGATGGGAGTACAGCAGCATCCAGGCAGACATGGGGTGTGGGAGGAGTTGAGAGTTCCATCTCTTATTCCAAAGGCAGCTAGAAGACTAGCTCCCATGTGTTTGGGAGGGTCTTAAAGCCCACACCCACAGTGATACATTTTCTTCAATAAGGACACACCTCTAAATAGTGCCACACTCCGGGCCAAGCATATTCAAACTACCATCTCCAATCCCCAATGGCTGAAAGCTCTCCTTCCTTCCAGCAAGTAACCCAGAAGCACCAGCCCTGTCAATCACCTTCCTTAACCAAAGCTGGGGCGTGGGGGGACGACGGTCCTCAGACTGTTTGGGAGGCCAGAGGGTCATCTGCCACTCTCTCCAGAACCAGATCAAAGGCAGGATACACAGTGCATTCAGATGGACAGAAGATGGTAGAGCAGTGATATCTATTTCCCAGAAGCCACAGCCCCGTCAGTGCCCACCAGGGCTGCCTCTTCCTATAACCTCCATTGGCCTTGTCCATTCAGCATTGCCACTGTCTGAAGAGCACCCTTCCCATGACAGAACTGACATGTGCCCGTCAATGCTTTTGCCAATGCTGTCTGTGCAGCAGCTATCACACATATGCACTGAGATGGAGACATACAAGGACCTGCAGATGGGACACCGTGATGCATCTCTGAAGAGATGAGGAACAGCTGCAACCTTAACTGGATGTCCTAATCCAACAGCAAAACTCATTTTATCTAATGGTGTCTTCAGAAGCAAAGAGGACATATTTGTCTTTTGCTATGTAGCATCCAGAAACCTTAAATCAGCAGTGTTGGGCATCTTGGAGCCTGCAGAGACAGTGATACCTGTGGTCCTCAGACTATCTGTTGGTCTAATGTTTGCCTTTAAGGGTAGTCAGCTTCAAGGCATCCCTGTACAGTAACTTTAACGTACAGGCGAAGCTGTCTATAAAGCTGCAGGCTTCACAAGGAGCTGAATGTTCAGGATAAAGACTACTAAGGGACAGTGAGGAGAGCACGTGGTGCATGACTTCTGTTTGGAATATGAGAAGAAACAAAGCCAGGGAACATCTGACAGAAGGAGAATGGGTGCCTGGGTGATGCATGGGATGGCCTTCCTTCCACATTACACTGGTGGGGGATGGACATGGGTTTATGGAATGATGAAGGGAAGACTATCAAACTGGGAAAACACCTATTAACCAGAAGTCATGGATGACAACAGCTTGACGGGCACATGCATTGAGATTGGCCCTTCAAAGGCAGGCAGGTACATTGCCATTCCTAACCATGGCCTTCTTCCTCAGTTAGTGGACTCTGAAAGCTGCATCCACCAGAGACCTAGGCATTTCCCTGTTCATAGGACGAGAAACAGTGAGCGTCAATGTCTCAGTGTGAGGGTAAACGGCCTACAAGTTTGCATCGATCCAGGCCAACCAGAAAGACATTGTGGCTGATCATTTGCACGGAGTGATGGCGAGTATCTACACATCCAGCTCACACTGCCGTGACCAATGCCATTGCCTCAACTGCAGGGAGGTACATCGTAAGCATGCCACCTGCAGGGAAAAAGTTATCTTTCAATATTCAAAAAATTTCCTGCTCCTTTCTGTTGTTGCTGTATTATAAAATTATGTTTTCAGTGTGTGCTTTTATTTATTGGGTCAGGAAACATAGCATTAACAAATACATACAACATTTTTATTTGCCTACAGTATCAGTCCATTGCCTTGGTGTCTAAGACACAGAAATCTCACTGTGACATCAGCTATTGCTTGCTTAGGCTCCAGTTTGAACTTCTGTACTGGGTCTCTTCTGGTTCCTGCTCCAACAATTAGATATAACTGTCCACATTTAATCACTCCAGCAAGTCTCCCTGCATCCTAGACAGCAACCTAGACACTGGCTCAAGTCTGAGCATGGCGGAGGATACTCAATAGAGAGGCCACCATGTCTGAAGACTCCAGAAGCTTTGGGCCCTTGCAAGACTTTCCCAGCAACTGCAAGTGGAGCCCCCTTGTGCTGATATTGCCCTAGCCACCAGACAGCTTGCCTTCTACTGACATATATGTAAAAGCCATGTCACAGGGGATACAGATAAAAGTCAACTCCAACTTTTAACATTAGGTAGGACCTATTCATTTTGTCACTTGTGAAAGAAGTAGACTTTAGGACCTTGTGCAAGGTGGGGCCTCTCTGGTGTGCCTATGGTGGTCAGCATGGACCCGTGCTGCTCCTTCCTTTGCTGCCTAACCTCCAATGATCCTTTGCTGCCTAACCTCCAATGATCCTTTGCCCAGAATAGCTCCCAGGCTTAGTTCACCAGGGTGCTCCAAAGTCAAGCATCAGTCTCAGCTGAGCAAAGGCTCCTTCAATGGGAGTAAATAGAAGATGCTGGAAACCTGAAACCTCAAAGGGCTATACCACACAGCTGAGCAGTCTTCTTGTCACTCCCAGAAGGAAGGACCCTGATGCAATGCAGAGTACAAGCAAGGTGTTGTGGGAATCTAGACCTGAGACCCTTCAAAGAGCTGTCTGCAACCCCTGGCACCTGAGACCCTTCAAAGAGCTGTCTGCAACCCCTGGCACCTGAAACAAGTGACACAGTACAGCCATGACATGGGTCAAGGTGGCTTCGCTCTGTCCTTCCTCTCACACTGATGGCTCTCACCAGCATTTGTCGCAGTGGCAGGGTTAGCAGGGACGGTAGAAGATTTGAAATTCTCTGGAGGTCCTGAAACAGTTATCCCTGAGGCAGGCTTCAAGGAAGGTTAAATCAGATGAAAGTGCTGGTGGGTGCAGCCTGCACCTTACAGGATGTAGAGACCCACAGAAACAAACATCTTGTGTTAAGTCGAGCTTCTTCTGTCACCAGGAGGGCACGGGAGGCACCTTTTGAAGAAAGCCATGCTTGGCAGCAGGCTTGATGAGTCTTACCTTCATTCTCTCACACCTTAATAGGTGGCTTCTGCCAATCCCTGCTTGGCTGGCTGGTGGGAAGGCTTCTCATTCTAGAACATTCTACACTGTAGCCACAGACAGACCTAGAAATCAGCTAGGAAGGTGCTGTTATGTGGGGTGCTCAGGGCACTTGCAGACTGTGACCTGAGCTGTCGCCCTAGAAGTGGCAGACCTGCCTAGCCTCCTTCCTGGTAAAGCCTGGCAGTGCAGGACAGGCAAGGGGTCAGATGAGCAGCAGCTCTCCCCAAGGAGAGAGACAAACATACTGGCCAGAAAGAACTAATGATGGAGATTTGAACAGACGGGGCATCCCCAGGGCATCCAGGCAGCATAAGAAGATAGAATCATTACAGCTCGTGAGGACGACCTGGAGTGCTCAGAAACTACTTAATCATGCTTAAATCGCTGTTTCCAGAGAGTTCATTTCAGTTCAACAAATATTTATCATCGGCTAATTATGTGCGGGACCCTGTGAGCCGCCCTGGGGGTGTGGTTGAGGAGGGATGGTAATTAGCTCTGTGAGGTCTCAGCCTGTTGGTTAGGATGCAGGTGATATTCACAGGCTGGGTGTCATGGCTCTGACTTGGCGGGTAGGGGGTGGGGATGCAGAACTAGAGCTAAGGAGGCTCCAGGCTGCAGACTGGTCCTATCCCGCCCACTTTCTTCATGATCGGAGGACAGATAAAGAGGCTTGTGGGATCTGCTGCGAAAGGGAGTGGCTTCCTAGTCTCTCTGTAAACCACTGGCTCCAACTGGGTTAGGGAATAGCCCTGAGGCAGGAGCAGCTGCCGGGAAGGGTGGTGCTGGTGGTGGTTCAGCTGTGCTACAGCCACCCAGGGATAATGGAAAGGTTCAGGAAGCAGAGGAAGAGGTGTGCTCTGCCAACCAGGATGGCAGGCATAGCAGGATGCTCCAGCAGGAAATAGCAAGGTTGCAGAAATCTCAGTGCCCCTTTACAGCAGCTCATGGCCTCTGAAAGATGTCAACAGAACAGATGTCCACAAAATATGTCAGCATGCTGGAGAGGAAGCTTTTCATGAGCAAGCCCAGCCTGATGCCCACTCCTGATGTTTCCCTACTGAGATATTGCCTCAGTAAGAACATGCTACATAGCCTCTCTTCAAGGACCTGACTCTCTAGAGGTGCTTCATGGAGCCCTGTGAAAAAGGTACACTGAACATAAGCTTACACCGAAAAAGAGATGATACTTTGTAGCAGCCCTTTATACTTGAGTCATTACAAATTACACAAGTTTTAACCACATGTTTAAACAAAATTACTTGTTTGGTCCGTGTTCTGGACTGGGCTGAAGCAAAAACTGTGCCCTCCCAAAGCTAAAGTAAATAGATTAAAATGCATACACACACCTACATAGCTGCACCAGAAAGCACCAAGGATTGTGTATTATTGGTAACCAAGAGTGAATGTGAAAGCTGTACAGAGCTAGGAGCAGCCCTGGTTACATGGAGTCTATTCTCTGGCTATATGGAGTCTATTCCCTGGAGAGTCCCATGGTTTGTGGTAGGATGAGGAAAGTACTTCTCAGGAGAAATCCAATGAAAGGCATGAGATAGGCCTGCCTAGGGCCACTGTGCTTGCACATGTACAACACAGCATTGTGAAGACCAAGCTTCCGGGGAGTTGCTAGATCCGGGAGACCTATTGACCTCTCTCAGGCTGTGTCAGGCCTCACTGATGGTACTTTTTGGCCCTTTCCACACCTCAGACATGGCAGATCTGGTATTCCAGCTCAGCAGATCTCATTCCACTCTCTTTCCCTCCGGGCATCCCCGTAAAGAATAATCTGCCACCTTCTAAAAAATACAGGGTCCCTTGTTTGCGTGGAAGGCTGGGGTTGACTCTTCCCAGGTGCCTAGCTATCATGGACATTACTGAGAGATTGAGGAAAAAAAGAAAGATCTAGAAAAGTAAGAAGGCCATCTTTCAGGAGCTTGAGAAACTTATAAAAAAAACCCAGATCCTGAAGGTGTGACGCCCCTATATATGACCTGCAAACAAAGTCTGCCTATATATGGTCCATTTCACATGAGAGTTACAAACTGACAAAACAAACCAACACAGGGATAGCAGGACCGTGGACATCTGAATGTCCTGGACAAAGAAACCATCAGGAAAGTGAATGTTCTGCAGGAACCCAAGTCCTCTCACAGGAAACAAAGCAATGGGCCACCTTGAGGGAAAATCAGAAGATACACAGGTTCAAGACTTAAGACAGTAAGAGAAGAATTAAGACTTGGTAGTTCAAGAGAGTCATCAGAAGACAGCCCTGTAAGAAAGAGAGGTGACAGCACAACTTCAGTATAAGAGGGAAAGTCGGCTGCGGAGTTGGTGGAAATCATGTCTGTAAAAGAGGTAGAAGGAATACCATTTCCTCCAGATTAGCAGCAAGACTTCCAATGGTTTAAGCTGCCAAGGAGGGCTGGTGTGATGGCTAAGAGGTAAAGGAGCTTTCGGCCAAGGCTGATGACCTGAATCTGTATGTTGAATGAGAGAACTAATGCAAATTGTGCTCCGACCTTGACACACACGGATCCACATGTCTAAACACATACACACAATAAATAAATTAAAACACAATAGAATAAACCAGCAGGGAGAAGCTACAAATTTTGAGTTTTGCTGCTTAGTTTTGTCTTCTGAGACAGGGTCTCACTCTGGCACTCAGATTGGTTGTGAACTCCAGGAGTCAAGGGATCTTCCTATCTCAGCCATCACAATACCTGACAGTCCAGATGGATACCACTCTCTACACCAGTTTTATGGAGGACAGACTTCACATAAGCAACAAAACCCAGCTGCAGGATTTGAAAACTGACTTTAGTGAGCCCCAGGATGTTACTCAACTACATAGAAAGCACTGGGGATGAAGGCAGGCTAGGGTTAGGACTTGGAGTATGGAATGGCCCATGGTGTCTTGCACCGGAGACAGAGATGGGACTCACTAAGGAGTCAACAGAAATCTGGGAAATCAAAGAGAAGTCAGAGCACTGCCAGATATTCTTTAAGCCTTGGAAAGAACCAAAGACAGACAATCCCAAAGGAACAGCAATTAGAGCAACAGGCTTCATAACAGAAAGAAGTGTTAACATGGCAAAGGGGACTGTCATATGTAAAACACTAACAGCTTTCCCAGAACCCCACACACAGATACACCATTACAAGTAGAGTTGAGGAAAAGAAGTGTTAGGAAGGATGGGCTACTAAAAGCAGTAACATTCGCTGTGTAATCAGCAGTAATCATGGTGTATAATTGAAAAGAAGAGGGGGCAGAAAACTATTGAAAAATATAATGTTGAAAAATCAGGGCAAAGGGTGGTAGTGATTCTGGTTAACTTACACATTGTAGGTTATGTGTACTTCTTAACTTTCTGAGGGGAACCATCAGAAACATAAATAGAAGGTATGCCTATGCTAATATTAGGGGTGGAGTTACAAACAAAACCAATAGGTTACAAGATTGAAATAGAAAAACAGAAAGACCAGAAAGACTGAGTTTGGCAAGGATAAGGGGTGGCCACTGAAGGGCGAATCTGAAGGGACATAAGAGCAGTTAGATGCAACACCACACAGTTGGTTCTATGCAAGTACAGTCTTGGCAGTGTGGCAGTGGAGGCTCAGTGGCTAGCTCTGGGGTTCAGAACACTTTCATAGGACATGGAGTACTCCTGGGGGGATGGAAATGTTCTACAGTTAAGAATGGTGGTCCTTATGCAGCCGAGTTTATTTCCCCAAATCACCAAACAGCGTAGTACTTCAGGAGTAAATTACGTTGCAGAAAAAAAAAAATCATTCACCAGTAAATTTGATTTTCAACACTCACTTTAGCAGTCATATAAAGAGGGAATTAGCCGGGTAGTGGCGGTGGCTCACACCTTTAATCCTAGCACTTGGCAGGTAGAGGCAGGCAGATTTCTGAGTTCAAGGCCAGCCTGGTCTACAGAGGGAGCTCCAGGACAGCCAGGGCTACACAGAGAAACCCTGTCTCAAAAAGTCGAAAAAAAAAAAAAAAAAAAAAAAAAAAAGAAAAAAAAAAAAGAAAAGAAAAGAAAAGGAATTAGAGAGAGGCTGCAGGGTGAGGAGGGCACTGAGGGGGAGATCACTGTGGCAATTCCAGGAGCATCACAAGGGTGAGAGAGAGTGAGGGGCCAGGAGGGCACAGGAACAGACCAGACTGCAGCGGGAACCCTGGGAATTCCCTTCCCTAAGAAACTAAATTCTCAGCCAGGCAGTGGTGGCACAAGACTTTCAACTCCATAGGTGGCTGTCTCTGAGTTCTAGGCCAGCCTGGTCTACAGAGCAAGTTCCAGGACAGTCAAGGCTACACAGAGAAACCCTGTCTCAAAATAAATAAATAAATAAATAAACAAAAAGAAAGGAAGGAAGAAAAGAAGGAAGGAAGGAAAGAAAAATAAAAAAAGAAAGGTGGAAAAATTTAAAAAGAAATTAAATACTTTAACGCCAGGAGACTCAGGCAGGAGGATTTCTGCAAGTTTAGTCTAACACAGTGTGATTCTGTCAGAGAGACAAAAGAAAGAGAAAAAAGGTTGGGAAGGAGGAAGGGAATGGAGTGTGAGTTTTTACCAATATCTGCATTTTATCCCTTCAACCTCACAACATTTTCTCTTGATATTGGAGTACAGCACCTCCCCATGATGTCGATCACATCGCAACACTAAGCATTCATTTGCCTCTCTCTTATCAAGTTGCTCCAGATATAGAGTGTAGGGGGAAGGTGTTTTATTAGTTAATAATTTACCTACCAAATCATTTGATGCTAACAGACTCATATCTTTTTATAGGCTGCTGAGATACTGAATCACATTTGGAGGAGACGAGCCTCATAGTTGTTTTAGAAAAATTTGATATGAGCCTCATATTTTAAGCAGGGCAGAGGCCTGGCTGCTTCAACTGCTCCAAGTTCCATATCAGGCTGGGCTCGGTTGAAGAATCAAGGTGCTATAAAATATCCCTGTGAGTTATCACTGAAGTAATCTGCAAAGGGAAATATAGACAATGTGTTCACAGCAGTCTGGGTATGTCCGTGGCCGTGGTATACGACCTCTGCTCTTCTTAAATCAGAATAGCATCACACACAAACGAGGTCAGCAATAAAACATTCCAGGACTGATAATGAGACTGCACTGATGCTTTAAAAAAAAAAAAATTGTTCTCCTTAGGAAAGAAACAACACTTGACCAAAACATTTAAGTTTTAGGCAAATACTTTGACATTTCACTCTTAGTTGTATAAAAACTAGATGAGATGTTGAGAATTTATATAGATTATTTAATTTTTTTTTTTCCAAGACAGGATTTCTCTGTGTAGCCCCGGCTGTCCTGGAACTTACATCTGTAGACCAGGCTAGCCTCGAACTCAGAAATCTGCCTGCCTTTGCCTCCCAAGTGCTGGGATTAAAGGCGTGTGCCACCACCGCCCGGCAGATTATTCAAATTTTATGTTCCTTATAGGCTGACTCAAATATTCCTACCACCTTAAGGATTATATATGATGCACCTACCACATAAACTATAATGTTTAATGTTTTGGAAATTGATTGAAGGTATTTTTAAGTACCTATAAAATATTTTTTGTATTTGTCATTGTGAATTATATGTAATTCTAATAGATTAAAAAAAGAAAAAGAACAAGAACAAAACCAAGAAAATGTCTTAGTTATCCAACTCCATACCACAGGAGGACGATGGGCCCGTGGCATCCTGCTGATAGTAGGGAAATGAAGACCAGCAGTCTGTCTTCTGTCATCCTGGGTCCCTCAAGTTTGTGAGAGAAGCTTGATTCCACGAACCTCCAAAAGTGACCCTACTAGAAATGGTACTGAGAAAAAAAAAAACGAAGTTACTAGGGTAGGTCCTAATCTAATCTGACTGATAGTTTTTATTATTTGTTTATCTATAACTTTATTTATGACTCTTATCTACACCTTTTACTTTTTATCACTGTGTGATTGTGTGTATGACCACTCATGCCACGGTTTGTGAAACAAAAGCACAGTTTGTGATCCAGAGTCATCTTGTAGACTCCTGATCAGGACAAAGACACACACGAGGAAGGGTACAGGGGAAGACTCTGGAAGGACATTGCATCTGTATACCAAGGACAGAGCCTTAGCAGAGTCTAGCTGGTCTCCATATGCCTCAATTTCTAGGATGCTGAGTGTCAACATCTGTGGTTTACATCGTCTGTGATGTTTGTTACAGTGTGAGAGCTGGCTTATACATCACAGTGACAGAAAGGCAGAAGTGGGAATTCACTCAGTACTGAAATGCCCAAAAAACAGTTGTACCAGTCAGATAGTGCCACCTATGATCACAAATGGGGTCCAGGCTTTGGTCTCACTGTCTTGATGGCAACTTCCAGCTTCCTGCCCACAAGGAAATCCGTGTCTTGGAAGTTGCTCCAGCTGAGATTGGATACCAGGACTCTTTGTATTAGTTAGGGTTTATCTTAGTCAGGGTTTGTATTCCTGTACAAACATCATGACCAAGAAACAAGTTGTGGAGGAAAGGGTTTATTCAGCTTACACTTCCACATTACTGTTTATCACCAAAGGAACTCAGGACTGGAACTCAAACATGTCAGGTAGCAGGAATATGAGGGATATTCCTTACTGGCTTGCTTCTCCTGGCTTGCTCAGCCTGCTCTCTTATAGAATCCAAGACTTCCAGCCCAGGGATGGCATCATGCACAAGGGGCCCTCCCCACTTGATCACTAATTGAGAAAATGCCCCATAGCTGGATCTCATGGAGGCACTTCCCCAAATGAAGCTCCTTTCTCTATGATAACTCCAGCCTGTATCAAGTTGACACACAAAACCAGCCATACTCTCCTACTATTGGCCATGGCAATTATGTCACACATACACACACACACACACACACACACACACACACACACACACACACACACACCAAGTCCCTCCTGAAGTCTTTGACCCATCTGTACCATGCCCTCAGCTCCCAGCATCTCCAGCAGCCCTATAGTTTCCACATACAGCAGACTCAGAACCCACTTGAAGATTTTTATGAATCCCCCTCCATGTGCTTTGCATCGAGTCAGCTAGGCTAATGAGAGTCTGAACACTTGTGTGTGCTCACTTCCTGGCCAGCAGTATCTGTTACCAGGTAGGAGTAGGCTTGTAAACAGAGGGAGATGCAGTTCAGCTGTCAGAGTCAAGACGAGGTAGTCAACACCATCCTGAACAAAGAGTTTGGAAGGAATTAGTTCTCACTCATGATGGCTTCAGAGTATTGAGTTCAGATGACTCTGCCCAGTGACCACAACCTTGCATGAAGCCACCATAAAATCATATATGAGAAGCTTTATGCTTGACAGCTGTCTGTTTATAGTCTCATGTCTGTACTACCTTAAATACTAAACCTTGGAACCAAAGTCATGTGTCAACATGTCCTGTGACTGCTTGCTCCTTTTGGTCTCTAGAAGCCTGCCTTTGCTGCAGCCTCTTTGACTGTGGCCATTATCTGTGGCATATACATTCTCAGTGCAGTGTTCTCCCAAATAAGAATAGCAGAGCTTCCACTGTAATCTTGTGTTCCTGTCAACAGACTGTTCGTACAGCCAATGTTACCCTTGGCATTGTTTAGATGTCAGCAATCTTCTCTTCACCTGGGCAGGGGTCCAGGAGGACAGGGTCATGCCTGTTCACAATGTGTCCCAGTACCAGGTGTCCAGTGAGTGATTGCTGTGTGAATGAATATGTGAATGGATGAGTGTAGGGATGAATGAATGGATGAATGTAGGGATGAGTGAATGAGAGATGCATAAAAATTAAATGGGCAAATGGATGGATGAATATATGAATGGTTGGTTGAACAGATGAATGGGTGAGTGAATTAATGAGTGGACCACTGGTAACCAGGGTAGTGTACTTTTACCATGTCTCCCTTTTCTATTACCTTCCCTCAGACTCCAGGAATGAGAAAAAAAAAAAAAAACAACAACAAAAAAAAACAAGACTTGGAAGTTGATGAAGGTTCCATCCCACAGACAAAAGGCAGAGGCCCTTGGTTCTGAAAAGGAACCCGTGTCCGGGTCCATGTCTGAGAAGGTGGACTTGATAAGCAGAATTCTCTCTGGTCCTAGGCAGAACCCTTAAATTCTAAGCATTTAGCCCAGCCAGTATTGGTTCTCCTGAGCCAGGGCAGTGGATGTTTGCCTGAGCAGGAAGCCTCCATACTACCTTTACAACATGATATGGAGTAGAGGACCCTCATAAACCCTGTTAGCAAGGCCCCCTGGAGGCTGGATTCCTGGTGCAGTGTTGGCCTTATGGAAATTTCTCCAAGCCCTCAGCTGTTCTGTAAGGGTCTCCTGGGTTCCTCCCATGCACACCTCTGCTGAATTCCTAATACAGCTGACTGCAATAGACAGTTTACATTCCTGCCTTCTCTGCTAAGCCCTATGATCTTAGAGGTTTGTTTTCCTAGTAAGTAAAAGATGGAGGGTGTATGGGTGCATACAAATACAGTCAGAAGAACACGGATTTCTCTCACACAGGGAGAAATGTGCACTGGAAGAATGCTCCAGCCTTCCTGAATCATTCTTCAGAAATTTTTTAAATCCTAAGTGCCAGACTTGAGGTTCTCATAGGTACTGGCTTGTCTTTGTCCTCAGGGAAGATAAAGACCAGTTAAGTAAAGATAACGGCATTAATAACAGTCTCAAACACGAAGAAATCCGTAGATACATGTACGCATATGCAGACATGATAGAAGGAAACTGCAAAGCAATGTGTGCGTGAGAGCTGGAGGTTAGGCGCATGCACACTTGATGCTCCAGGGTGGGAATGGAAGTGGTTGTTGGAGAGGGGCCCAACCACTGGACTGAAGTTGGGGGTCCCTATGGAAGAATCAGGACAAAGATGGAAGGAGCTGAAGGAGACAGCAACCCTATAGGAAGAACGACAGTGTCAACTTAAGTCTCGAGCTTCCAGAGACTAAGCCACCAACCAAAGAGCATACGGGGGCTGGCCTGAGGCCCCCAGCACATAGGTACCAGAGGACTGACTGCCTTGTCTGGACCCAGTGGGCCTAATACTATAGAGACTTGGTGCCCCAGAGAAGTGGGATGCCCAGTGTCAGGGGGTGGGGGGAGCATCCTCTCAGAGGCAAAGGGGAAGGGGTGAAGAACTCTGGAAGGGGGTAACATTTGGGATGTAAATAAATAAAATAATTAATTTTTAAAAAGAGAGATCAGCAGCCGAAAAAGAATCACCATCTTATTTGAAATTGGGAGAAGGTGATCTGTGAATTTCTCAGAATTTATGTCCCTTTAAGTCTAAATTTATATTACCATTGTTCTTAAGGAGATTTAGAGGTTATAACTGATATTGTTGTGGTTGTTTTTTTTTTCATGAAATAAACAGATCCTGAGTCAAGTTTAAGAAAGAGAGAGAGAAAGAGAGAGAGAGAGAGAGAGAGAGAGGGAGGAAGCAAACAAGGAAGGAAGGGAGGGAGGAAGGAAAGGAGGGAGGAAGAAGGAAGGAAGGAAGGAAGGAAGGAAGGAAGGAAGGAAGGAAGAAGGAAAATTAAAGTTGAAAAAAGTCAGAACCCAGTCTTTCACAGCATCTCAGATACTGTGAATGAGTTGTTACATCTACCTGGAACACAGTCCTTCCCCCAAATGCCAAGCCTCCCTCAGAGAATTTTCTAGGTAACTTGACCAAACCAGATCACTTTGCTTTGCTTTCTGCTTTCTAAATATTCCTCAAAAAATTAAAATTTAAATTTAAAAAAAAAGCAAAATAGAAGTTAGCATACTTATCAGTAAATGAATAGTTTTGGATGTAACTTTTTTAAAAAAACATATTCTGTGCAAACACTTTTTCAAGTGATTGTATCTTAAGGAAATGGTGGGGGACTGGGAGGGTGGGGAGGAAGAGGTCTATTCAAAGCAAGGATGACCCAAGCACTCAGCATAGAGAATGGATTTCTGTAGGACAGGGACAGAGACAAAAGAGGCAAACTGGTAACCACAGACATGTTCTTCAGCTGGGGATAAGGAGACTTAGCAAAGGGAAAGAGGAGTGAGAGTCTCAGCAGATCTCAACACCATAGAAAACCCACGTGTAAGAGAGCCAACATCACCATTGGCTGGGAGTTTAGGTGGGGATCTGCCTAGAGTCTTCATTATGGCTTCACTACACATCAGGAACTGACATCATTCCTTTTCCCAGCTAGATGTGGCCTCCCTCAGTGGGTGCTGGCCTAGGCTGGAGTCACATTACTGACCAATCACATGCCTGTGTCACTGCTTGTTCCAAGTATGCATTTATATTCTGCCTGCATTCCCCTTGAGCACATGTGCATGACACCCCATCCCTAATACACACACACTTATTGGGGAAGAAGCATCTATCGTGTTCTATATACTCCTATTGCTGGAGTAGCCACACAGGATTCATGCATCCTTCAGTGTTGTGTATATAATCCCTGCCTATTGTCTCTGGGACCTGGGGGAGGGCACTCCACTAAAATAGCTCTCCTCACATATTCTCACAGAGATACCTGCCTACCATATGCACCACATTCACAGCCATTGATTACAGCTAAGGAGCAATTCAGAGACTATATCGCATTGTTCAACTGAATCCAAAATAGCCTTGTAGGGTCTGGAGAGAAGGCTCAGCACTTAACAGTGTATACTGCTTTTCCAGGAGACCTTTGTTCAATTCCCAGCACCTATACCAGGAAGCTCATAACCAATTATAAATTCCACTTTATGGGATCCAACACCATCTTCTACACTTAAGCATATATCTTCCTACACACACATATTTTTGCACACATATGCACATTATTAAAAAGAAAAATAAACCTTAAATAATAGCCTTCCAAACAATCATGCTGAGGCATACCTTCCAGATGAAACAATTGACTGTGAGAGTCACCTTATAAAAGTAGTAGACATGGGCTGGAGAGATGGTTCAGTGGCTAAGAGCACTAACCTCTCTTCTAGAGGTCCTGAGTTCAATTCCCAGCAACCACATGGTGGCTCACAACCATCAGTAATGGTATCTGATGTCCACTTCTGGTGTGTCTAAAGACATCTCCAATGTACTCATATAAATAAAATAAAATAAGTAAATCTTTTCTTTAAAGGAAAAAGGGTAGTAGAAATTATTGATCCTCCAGGTGTGTACTTATCAAACACAGGGAACCAAAAGTTATAGTAAAACAAAGTAACATAAAGCCCTACCTAACAAGGTAGGAAACATAACTACCTTACAAGG
>JADRCC010578771.1:0-19461 GCA_019843855.1 Hylomyscus alleni
GGGGGGTGAATAAACATGTTCCCCAAATGAGCACTTTGCCTTCCCAGGGGCCGGGTCTGAATGTACAGCTGCAGATGAAATGCTCCGGGAGAACAAACCAAAGAGGAATAAAGAAAACGAAAGCTACAGATTAACAGGCGGCTGTCTCAGCCAGATGGTCCGCGGAGGAGAGCGTTCCTCCGCTTGCACACAGCACCCACTCTGTGGGGACAGCAATGATCTCACCCCTCAGCCAGGCAACCCAGCAAATCACTCTTTTCTTTCTCACACGTGAGCTGAAGGAAACTTGGAAGTGAAAGAAAGATGAAGAAAGGATGGGGGGAAGCCAGGCATCTGTGAAAAGTGAAAAAGTTTTAGCCTGGGAGACGGATAAGACACCAAGACCGAGGGAAGAGTCAGGGAGCATCTGCTGAGCCCAAAGAGAGCCACTGGATGAGAAAGCTGCAGACCCCTCTCCTCTGCCCAGAAATGTTGCCTCCACCAACCAGGATTGCCATGGTATGCGGGACAGTGCGGTCAGGAGCAGCCTGCCTTTTACAAGCCTGGGCTTGAGCTCTGTGCTCCCAAAGCAAAGCAGTGTGGAGTGTTCTCAACTTCTTATTTAGAAACTGTCACCTCCCTCTGTGGCTAGAGGCCAATGAGTCTGCCAGTCATTGGTCTGAGGACCAGCCATCTGCCACCATCTGGATAGACCGTGCCTGGGACAGGTGCCCTGAAGTGGAAGAAGCTAGGAGGGGTTGGAGTAAAGGCAGGGTTATGGGGTAAAATGAGCCTGCCAAGCTGTAGTTGTAGAGGACAGTTCCCTGGAATGTTCTACTCTGGGAAGGGCTCTACCTAGTCATTGCTGTCCACCAAGCAAAGTGTTCATTGTTCCTGAGCAAGCCTCTTATTTGAGTGGCAGCCCAGGTCTGCGGCTATCCATAGAGGCAGACCACCAGATGGTACATGCCAGGACAGAGACGGTCTGTGAGCTAATTGGTTCAGTGGGAGTTAATACACTTCACCTGGGTTCAAGGGCCTCCATTCACGAGAAAATTCCAAACCAAATGAAGGTGTATTTTGAGGTATTAGAAGCCCTATGAGTGAGCACTTTATCAGCCTTGCTAAGCTTCCCAAGTGTGGTGGTTTGAGTGAGAATGGCCAACCCTCTCCACTGTGATGGGCTCTTAGCTCTCTGGAACTGTAAGCACAAATACACCCTTCCTTTATAAGTAGCCTCTGTTGCAGTGTTTTAACATAGCAATAGAAAAGTAATAGACACATCCAAACACCAGTAAGATTGTCTCTAGCAGTGTTTAGTAGAATAAATGTCAGCTCTAGGGTGGTACCAAACGCAGGGAGGGGTTGCCTTCCTTTTGCAGCTGAAAATGATTATTTAAATCATAATAAATGTGGAACAAAAATCGTCCTTGTTTTTGGCCTGGACTGTGGCACCTGCGCCACAACTCTGGCAGTTGTAAGTATAATGTTCAGTAAAGTGACGTATTGTACTGTGGCCCCAGCAAAACCATCGAAGACTACGGACTCTGGCGTTTCTCCTTCCAAACTGAACTGAAAAGGCTTCCCACCAAATGACTGCTTTGCTCTTGGTCTCCAGGGGATGCCACTGCCTCAGAGTGGTTGTTCTAGCTGGGGCTTTCACCCGAGAACACAGCTAGAGAGTTTCAAAGGAAGGTAGACAGAGACAGCAAGGAACCATGAGCTCCGTTGTCTTTCCTTCCCTTCACGTAAGCAGGGAGATGCCACACTTAGGATCGGTTTTTAAATGCCCCACAAGACAGGTTATCTGATTATCCCTAACACTGTAGACTAGATGGCACTTCTAACATAGAGCTGGGATTCCAGCATGACTCTGTGTATCTCCTGGGTCCACTCCTCCAAGCTGCCCCACCTCCCTCTTTTTGGCGTGACCAAGAGTCAGGCTGTTTCCCAGCAGTATGGACTCAGACAACTAACTCTGCCATGCTCCCAGTTCCTGGTCCGTCAAGGTGAGACTGGATGGGCTGACAAACAGGGTTGTCTTTAGTTGCCTGGGGTACAGGCAACATCTGCAGTGAGAGATATTGTCTCAGAACATGACGTGGGAAGTGACAGAGGAAGACACACAAAGTCAAGACCTGGGCACAACTGCACCTGCAAACACACTGTGTGTGCGTGTGTGAGTGTGCATACATGTGTGTGCATGCTCACCTGCACTTGTGCACACGAAACCTGTGAAGTCAGCAAGATGGCTGCCACTACCCCATTTTATTGTGGATGCATTTTATAGGGAAGAGTGTACTGTCATGTAACACAGGACCTTGATAGGCTAGACAAGTAATCTACCATGAAGCTACGCCCCAGCCTAGTGGATACAGCACATCAGGAGCTGGAAATAGAGTCTACAGCTTGACGCTGCCCTTGGCCTTCCAGTCTGACCCTGACTTGCTTTGCTGGGCTACAAGTGACACCTGTCCACTTCTCAACAAAGACACGATTGCCAAGACATGAGCAAAGACTTTAGCTCTGTGACCTTCTCTTCCACCCCCGGGGCTGGCTGTGGACAGAATACATATGCTCCTTGGAGGTGCTAAGGGCGACTGATGCATCCATGCCTCTAGGAACCAGGAACTTACCAGCCAGGATGGGCTACAGTTCTCTGTGTCCATAAGACCATCCTTATGTTTTAGATTTAAAAAATATTGTCTTTTCTTACCATCCACATGGAGATGTGTGGAGCATAGACAACTTCTGTCTGCGCTTACTCACCTCCTGTCCTGGGGCCTACAGGTCAGGGAGGCTCTGAGTATACCGTCCCCGTCTACTGAAGGCAGTTCTATACCTAAAGTTAGAAGCGGTGGCTCCCCACCACACACACATACCCATCCCCCCAGTCCCCATCCAGATCCTGGGTGTTGGGCAGGACTTGGCCTTGGTTCTCTTCTTTCCCAAATCTTCCCTTTGGCCATTTTCATGTTTTTTTTTTCTTCTTTTCATTTTACTTTTAAGAAAAAGATCTCTTGGGAAATGTGGCTTCTGTTCTGTTGCTTCCCAGAATTCCCAAAACCAGGAAGGAAAAATGGCTACATTTCACCCTGCTGGCCCAGTGCCTTCCACAGCACAGCTATCTTAAGGGTAACATAAACTGCAGGGTCTGGGTCTCTAACTCCTCCTCTTCTCTCCTCCCACTGCCAGTTAAATGGCACACTGGAGCCCAAGGTCAGGGTATCTTGTGAAAGTGGATCCAGGGCACCTGTCTAGAGGCAAGGGCAGGGAAGTGATGGAGCTGAGAGCCAGTGATGGAGCTGAGAGCCAGTGATGGAGCTGAGAGCCAGTAAACAGAAGCAGACCCACAGGCAAAGTCAACATCTAGAGCAAATACAACCCAAGTCAGCTGAAGGCTGGCCGTGAACCATCACTGCGAAGCATTTCCCAAACCTCCAGGCTTGTGTTTCATTTCTAATTTTTTATTCTCAAATGGGTCCTGAGGAAAATATGGAAACTAAAACATTTCGAACTTCTGCAATTTTACAAATCCATTTTCTTTCCTGCCACGGAATGTAGGAGATGGATCCCGGAGGTTCACTTTTTCTCTTGATCACAACACAACACAGAAGGCAGACAGCACGGGGCCATTAGCGAGGGCACTTGTCTTGGCCTCTGCATCTGGTGATGGCTGGCTGTTGGCTGCATCTGTGGAGTCTTGCCCTGTCACTGGGCTCCCGACAAGTGTGACTTCATCAGAAGCTAAAAGAAGACAGAAGTGTCAGTGACTCAGGACTCCAACTGGCTTCCAGTAAGGGGACCTCACTGGACCAGGCCCCCGGGAAACACAATTTGGCCACTCTGTACAATAAAGTCTTTACAGCTACAACTGTACCTCTGCAAGCCGCACTCCTCTATCATTTGTTCTGCTGTGCCGTGCTACCACATCACCACATCTGTACTGCTGCTACACAACTCACGTGTCCTTGCTGGCCTGTGACTGTCTCTGTCCTCCAAACAGCAAGGCCACGGGGGATAAAGTTCAGACCTGTTGCCATGTACTGGGGTATGTGGCATTGCTTGCCGTGACTGCTAAGTTACTTACTCTCCGAGTCTCCTGTTTCCTAATCTGTAAATTGGGAGAAACTAGTAATTGAATTGATAATTTATAGCAAGTGATTAACACAGGATCCCACGAGTAGAAAAAACCCTAACAGCCAATGCGTCTACCTTTGGCAGGCCAGAAAGCAGGCTGGGACAGGGATGCCTCGGATGTGAGCTGGGAGAGGAGAGAGTGGGGTTAAAGAGGTGTGGCTACAGAGGCTCTCCCCAGCCCTGCTGCCTGCATGTCCTGCAGCAGCTCAGATTTTGATCACAAGTCTTCATCACTCTCTTCTCTATAGTACTCATTGTTCCGGAGACACTTAAGTTCAGAAAGGCTCCTGTGTTGGACTGAGGCCTGCATACATCTAGCATCCCAGAAAACAATCAATCAAATCTGCTCTCCCTCCCCACAAGCCTCAGGAGGTTTCTGTGGTGTGGGGAAGGGGCTGTTCCAACCTCAGGCTTCTCCACATATCTACATCACTTTCCCTTTAAGTGCTGAAGAGCGTTAGGCAATTTCAGCCTGGGAAAGACCCCGTTTGGAGGTGACTCAGAAATCTGGGGCTTCTGGGCCTGCCTCCAGTCTTGTGTCCTCAGACACAGAAGAGGTGAAGATGGAGCAAAGGGGGTGATCCGGGGCGGGAGAACCTGCCTTGGGGCAATGCTAGAGGACCAGTGATGTGCAGAGTTTAGGGTCTAAAGTGACACGGAATTGAGGTCCATACAACTCTCAGACGTACATTTTTGTTTTCAAATACGGCATTCTTATGGAATGTGGTCCCAGTGGAGTGGCTAAGTACAGATGCTAATAGCTCAAGGTTCACTGATATCCACAGCATCTGCCCACTCTGCCATCACTCAGGACACATGAAGGTCAATACTCAATCATGTTCAGCCAGCAACTGTTACCTATCCAAGTAATAGGGTTGGTGCGTGTCTTTTTGGGTTTTTGTTGTTGTTTTTGTGCTGATTTTATTATTCTTAATAACCTTAATTTCTTTCATTTTTAACTATGGAGTTTATTGCACTACTAGGTTTCTTGGAAGCCTGATACTATAGTTTCAAAATTGATTAAACTTCTCAGAAATGGGCCATGCAAGTTGAATGATGGGAGAGTGTGTTAAAAGAGGTTGGGTTCCCTTTTATGCCAGTATTGCAGTACAGAATTACAGAATGCAGTGTGAGGTATTGTTTGTTTGTTTGTTTTCTATTGAAAATACTTGAGGTTTAGAAGATGGCTCAGTGAGGAAACAGACTAGATACACATAAATGAAAAAAATGTCTGTAGGCAATATACCTTGCTAAACAGACATCCACTCTGTACACTAGACTGAGGGGTTATGGGTGTGATACTGTGGCATTTGCCAGGAGGGTAGCATGGAGTTTGGGGAAATGTTATTGTCTTGGGAATAGCAGTTGGATCTCAACCACTCCTGGATAGTCAGACCAGGGCTCTGGGAGTCTACAGGGTGTGTAAGCGTTTAGAAGCAGGGATTCTAACACTTTTGAATAAAATCACCCTTTCCCCTTCATACATTGCTACATCTTGTCCTACTACCTAGATAATAAAACAGGGAAGATCAAATTTGGCTTTATCACTGCCACTCTATGACTGGGCCAGAAGAGTTGGGCAAAGCCTGGACAAAGAGAGACTTCATTCTTCTTCACCTGCAAGTCTTTGCCCCACACCAGTCTGACTCTATCAGGATCTTTGTATATTCTAATATTTGGCATCAGAGAGGCATACTTTGGCTCAATCCCTGGACTTTTATCTAATTTTCCTGGGTCCACCCTTTAGCTATGTCACATTAACCAGATCTGGAAGGATAGATAGGCAATAGGCTGGTCAAATTAGAGTGTGGCCAGAGAAAAGGGGCTATGGGTCTCAGAAATGAAGAGTATAGAAGAAAGGTAGGGGTTCAATTCCATCAGTGAGAAGAGAAATCTAAGCTAGGGTACAAAGGGCACAATGGCATCTCCAGAACATGGAGAGAGGGTATCTGTCATTTTAGGTTTGTCTCCTGTTTCTTTTCCATGGACAAGGGAGCCCATGCTGTGGAAAAAATACATCTCCAACTTCCAGAACCCTTTATGCCCATAAGTGATCAGAGCAGATTCTCTCTGCCTAGTTCCACTGTCACTGGGTCTCTTCAGCAACAAGGCTTCCTGGGTGCTTTGTGTATGTCAGCATCACCCATGCCTACCACCAGTGCCTGATGTTCTGTGAGAGGTTGGAGGTCCTCACGCCTACATGAAGATCCTGTATTTTCCTACTCATCTCATGTTTCCTGTGGTGGTTTGACTGAGCACGTCTCATGTACTTGGATACACGGCCCCAGTTGCTGGCGCTGTTTGGGGAGGCAAGGGCTTGCTTGTTGGAGAAAATATGTCACCAGTATGTGCTCTTTGAGAGTGTAAAGACTCACACCATTTTTAGTTCAGCACCTCGGCTTTGTGTTGGAGGATTAGGTTTAAGCCCTCACCTTCCCGCTCTAGTCAGCATGTATGCATTCGGAGGTCTCTACTCTGCCATTCTGGATTCTTATCACTCTGGGGACATTAGCCAAAATAAACTCTTTCTTTTGTAAGTTTCTTTGGTCCTGGTGTTTTATCACAAGGACAGAAAAGTACCTAAGACACATACTACATACAGAAGGCCTTTTTCTGTACACTACTAAATGTAAGTAGAACTGCATGCACTATTACTGTTTTGTGCATAACTACATATTTATTTCCAAATGAGCCCTCAGCAAATAGGGTCTCAAAGTGACTGTCATAGAAACATCTGGAGTATGTAGGAATGTCTCCTGTTCAATGCGTTCCTCAGAATAACTATGTGAAGGTTCTGCAGAGTGACAAAACCAAATGCTTGTAGCAGACTAACGCACCCCTAGTCATTCTAGATTCCACTGCTCTCTGTCTTTATGATGGCTCCTGAACCCAGCAGCTTATTAGAATCATGGTAAAGCTGACTATCAATCTAGAGTCACAGACCCCATGCTGGACCTCCTGAACTGTGCCCAGGTATCTGTCCACAAGCTATCTCACAGGACTTTCTGTCACCCTCACACCCACTGCTCGCATGGGATCCACTTCTGGTGTGGCATCCCTGCCATAGCCTCCAGAGTGACAGCAGCGACTTTAGAGGCTGACCCTAGCACTGACAGTCCACATTCATCTTTTTTTTTAAACCCTTGAACTTGTGCAGAGTCTGTTCACACCTCAAGGTCCTGCCTATAGAGAGAGCCTTGCTGGGTTAACAGCTGAACTTCTAAAAAACCCAAGGTTAGGAACAGCTGTGGCACTCCTGAGTCCTGGGTAAGAGACATATGGAAAATTTGACAGTCACACATTGGAAAGACTCAGAAAGGCTTGGGAGCTGAGTCCAGCACCAGGCCTTTCTGAGCAGCTGGCTGCGAACAGCTGAGCCCCAGTTAATTGGATGTCTGGAAAGACTCTGTGTTGCCTAGACTCTATAAAGGGAGGGGTCAGGATCCTGGCAGTGGAGTGACCACAAACCCATCCAAGAAGCACTCTAACAGGGGATTGTAAGTGGTGGGAAAGCTGTCCCCATTTGGAAGAGTCAAGTGAGAAGTGACTCAGCAGGGCCATAGCAGCTACTCCACGAACCCTAAACTTGATGAAGAGAGAGACACTGTATCCTTTTATATTCTCTGGAGGAACAATTAAGAGCTGGTTGAAGAAGTCCTTCAAACTAACTTTACCTGCAGGGAACCTAGCTAGAAGACATTTCTGACTGTGGTTTCTAAGGAGGGGCCACCTGCAGAGAGGGGCCCAGACTACTTGCCTAAGCACTGTATGCAGGTCAGCCTGGAAAGCAGTACTCTATAGTTGGGAGAATCCGTTAGGAGACAAGTTAAAGCAAGCTGAAGTTTGCAAAAAGCATTAACAGGAAGGCCTGACAACGTGCCAGAAGAACCTGCCAGCAGAGACAGCTCAATACTGAAAGGCAGTTGTTTAAATATCTAAGCAAACATACCCCAGTTCCTCTCTGGCTCACTACTCCCTTTTTAATTATACTGGAGAAGCCTTCTCACAGACTCACACCCAAAGTCACTGTCTAGGGAAAGAGAACCACATTACTGAAGTGTTCCCGGGGTTCTACAGGTCTGGCTTCTGCCCAGAGCTTCTAACCGTCATAGCAGAAGGTGGCTTAAGATGGTTGAAGGAGAAATTAGCCTGGCCCTCAAAGAGGCATCTACGTAGTGCTCCTGGGTGCTGCCAGGGCTCTGAGATAATTTTTCAGGAGAAACAGTACCCACCAGGGCCAAAAGGTTTACAAGCATTGTCTGCCCCTGACAACCATGAGCCAAGTCAGATAGAAACACATGCCAAACAGAGCCACTGCATGTGACAGGTAGCCAGATGGTGAGGTAGGCACAGATGTGACCAATGAGGGACGTCCTGAGTGTTCACCCAATTCCCTGACACATGGGAAACAAGTAGCTCCTGAAGTGGTGAGGCCTTCTGACCTAAGTTCCGAGTCTTAGTGGGGCTCTGGCTGCTCATGGGAACACTTTCATGATGGTGCCCATGTAAGGGCCAGGGTGTTGGGGAGGTGGGGTCACTATTTTGGTGGAGCTATATCCTCAGAACTGGAGGAAAGAAGAAGGGTGACACGATTCAGGAAAATATCAAAGCGTATAAGACTGAGGAAGCTCTGAAAGCTACAATTCCCACAGCCTCCCCAAGGCTATAGTGAGAGAAGACTCTTGAGGGGAGCTGCCTACAAGTTGGGCGAATAGTTTTAGGGATCACCACTCAGGATGGGTGGGCCTTTTGATGATGTAGCTCCTGATGATTCACCAAGTCTTCTGTGACTGGATGAAATCATGCCTTTGGTTTGTCATCGGTGCCCTACCTGGGGTTAGGTCTCCTCAGGGAATATTGCATAACTGCCTCAGAGCTAAGCAGGTCTGCAAACCTACAAGAGTAGCAGTGGAACCGGGCTGAAATCATGCCTTATGCACAGTAGAAACTGTACAAAGTAAAGAGCTGCGTCTACTGCCGACCCCAGAGAGAAGGAGACTGCCTACACCATGAGAAACTCACATCACACTACAAGGGTGTGGTGGTCTGAATGAAAATGGCCCCCATAGAGGCACAGGGACTGAGAGGCATTATTGGAGGTGTAGCCTTGTTGGAGGAAGTGTGTCAATGTTGGGGGAAGGGTGGGAGCAGGCTTTGAGGTTTTAGAAGCTCAAGCCAAGGCCTAGTGGCTCACTGTCTCTTCCTGCGGCCTGCCAATCCAGATGTGGAACTCTCAGCTACCTCTCCAGCAGTGTGTCTGCCTGCATGCTGCCATGCTTCCTGTCATGACAATAATGGACTAAACCTCTCAACTATGAGCCAGCCCCAATTACATGTTTCTTTTATAAGAGTTGCTTTAGTCATGGTATCTCTTCACAGCAGTGGAAGCTCTAAATAAGACACAGGAAAAGTTGTGAAAAGCTGTGGGTTTGGGTGGCTTTGGGGCCATGACCCATATGGCTGTCCCCTCACTTCATGGGTTCTCTAGTACACACCTGATGGTTTATCACTCACCTACCATACGTACGCTACTCGATACTCATGTGGAGCTACGTTCCCATGTGATCTGTCATTAACATCCACACTAAATCACAGGAAAGTGAAGAAGGTCAAATAGAACAGTCCAACTGTTCTGCTGTCTTGACTTGTAACTCAAACTAGACTCCATGCATGTGGTCTGCCCATGATAGCCAATCCTAAAGATCAAGGTGGGCTCTTCTCCCACACTAGTTGTGAGCCTTCTATAAGTCACAGAGCCTTTCTGAATTCCAAATTCCCTGCCTTTGTTGTGGGAGTGGGACTGCCATTGCTCTGTCCTATGACTGAAGTGTCAAATCAGACAAGTGAGCAAAATCCCTACCACGAAGTCATCCATCCAATGCTAGCTCTCTCCCTTCCAATTTCCCCCAAGTAGAGGCGGTTTCTCTTTCTCCTCTCATTGGCCTGTGTGCAGAAAGGCAGCAACTAGATGAAACACAGAATCTGGGCAGCAGAGAGTTACTTTGACTCCTGCCTCTAAACAAGATGCCCAGCCCTCCCTGGCCCCACTGGTGGTCTGCCATGGGAGAGCTCTGTGTAACAGAAGTCTTGAAAATTCAACTGTTGACTTTCCTGGGGCCTGAAGAGCTCAGAGACCTGCTCTCCTGGGCAATGTGTGGTCCACTTAAGAATTCGAATACTGGAAGTCTCTTCCCTTTGAAAGGTTCACAAACTCTCAGCAATGCCTTGACTTGCCTCTCACTTCCTGCTTATCCATTCTGCATATGGATGAGGAGGCGCAAATCCAAAGCCTGTGGAACCCCTGAACTATCTCTTTCCCTGTATCCCTTACCACTCTCATGCTCTTCCAAGGCTTTCCAGGATAACAAAACAAACAAACAAACAAACAAACAACAACAAAATGAGCTTCTGGTCTCCCTTGAACTCTCTAGCCCTGTGACCTCTTACTACATGGTGCTGCCGGAAAGCTCCAGTCCAGGGAGCCATGCAGCAACCTGCATCCCCGTTTCAGCTTCAGTGCAGCACCTCCAGAAAGCCTTCCTTGGCCTTCTCCACTACTCAGTTTTCTCCGTGGCTTTCTACCCTATCTGAAATGATCTTACTTTTTGTTCCACGTGTTCAATCTGGTTCTCTTGACATAAACACAGTCCACATGAAGGGGATGATCTCCTGTACTTAGTTTGGCAAGCACGCACAAATCCCAGGACAGTACCTGGCCTGGTCACTCTGTTTCTGGAGTGAAGAGAAACATTTGTTGTGTGCATCTATGACTGTATAATCTTGTCCTTTATAGGACTGACAATACATGCAGGCCTAGGAAGTCTGGGAGCACACAAGAGAGAGAGAAATGTCCCCTGGCCATCCTGGATGACCTCTCTTCTCGGCTTCTCATAAGCCAGGACTCCAAATCCCCCTCCTCCTTGATTCTAAATAAGGGAATCACAAGTTTTTCCCTGTGTTCTCTCTCCAGACTTGAACTGATGATCATCTCTCAGCCTTGACTTCTGGGATCAAACAAGAGGGGAATCATTAGGTCCTGAGAGAGTGCTCAATAATGAGGGCTCACGTGCCACTCAAGAAACTATCTGCTAAGAAGGATAGCAGCTGAGCCCTTTACGCAGGTTTCTGAGATGTTAAGCTGTTCTAACTCTTCACATAGATTGTCTTACTTGGCTTGAGAAACTGTCTCACAGAACCAAGACTTTTGAAAAACACACACACACGCACTCCCTGTGGCAGCCACCAAATCCTGAAGCTTTGCCTGCCTCCAAAGCTTAATCCCATAGGGATTTGTGTGGTTTGAACCCAGCTGGAGGTGCTGTTTGGGAAGACTTTGGAGGTATGGCCCTGCTAGAGGAAGTAAGTCAAAGAGGGTGCCTTTTGAAGCTTTATAACTTTATGGCGTTTCTAGTTCACTTTCTTGGCTTCCTGCCGCAAAAGATGTGAGCTCTCAGGTGCTGTTCCAGCTGCCATGCCTGCTGCCTGCCGCCCCCGTTCTGTCCCCTTGGACTCTGAGCTTTTGCAATCATAAGCCCAAAGAAACTCTTCCTTCTGTAACTTACCTTGGCCAAGGTACTTCATTACACCAGCACAAAAGCAACTAAGACAATGTGGGTGACAGTAGTTCCCACTGTGCTGGCCCACTCCTGGCTCTCCATCCCGCCTCTAACTATATGCCGAAAGCCACATCGTGTTATTCTTGAGACTGGCTTCTGAGAGGGCTGAAGGACTCCTCAAGATGAGATGAGTAAGCATGAACTGAAAAAAGCTCTTCCATCCCCACTTCGGGAGCAAAGTGGAGCATAAGGCTCTCAGGGCTATGCTTTGAGGCTGTGTCCTGTCTGAGTGGCCAGCAGGAAGTGGGCATTAAGAGCTCCACACTTTATAGTAAAAGAAGGCATGCTACTGAGGGTTCTGGTGTCACTTGGTAGGTACATAGATATCAACGTACTTTGAGCATTTGTTTCTTTGCAGGCATTGGCTAAAGCTGTCCTTACTAACAGGAGTGTCTGGGTGGCGGCAGCTCAAAAGCAAAGCTCATTCAGAACACAGTAAGCAGAAAGTCAGGTGCAACCTCCTCTAGGACCCTAAATCCTACCCAGACTGGCCTTTCTTGGATCTTTCTACCACTGGTCCCCGTGAGACACACCCTATCTAACCTGTGGTTTTGCATGCGGTTACTGAGCTGAGCATGGGTGTCTAGTGAGGGGATCCAGTACACCCACCGTCTGCTGGATCACTGTTGTGGACTTGCTGCTGATGGTCTGTGTTCCTCGGGACAGCAAGGGGCTTCCTGACTTGGTTTCCAGGGGTGCTCGCTCCTGCAAAAGACGGCGAGGGAAGGCACCATGAGCCTGAGGGGATTTCCTCAGATGTCACCAGCAGCAGCAGCAGTCCCCTGTGTGTGGCCTAGGGTTGTCCAAAGAAGAACAGCAGGTCCACGGTATAGTGCGTGTCAGGAAGGCTGAGAGACACAGAAAATATCCTCGTGCCCCTAAAGGCTGCATGAATGTGCCTGCTTCTGAGAGCTGGGGAAGGATTTGGGGGGCAGCTGTTTGGGAGACAGCTGCCCCCCAAATCTCTTGTTTTCTTTTGGTCTCTAGTGTCTGGTAAGGATGTCACCTTAGCAGAGGGCATAGAAGAGACACTGCTAAGCCTGTCTCTTTTACAGTCTCATTTCCCACTCTGGATTGCTCTTTCCCAGCTCTGAGCCTCAAAAGGATTAGACCCCGTGCATCTTGGAGCTGCCTGTAGTTCACCCTCCTCACATCTTTCGAATCACCAGCATGTATATCACGTGGGGACACGTGAGGAAAGAAAAGTAGTAGTCGTACAGCATTCTTCCTTTGTCCCGTTCTCCATTGCTGGCTTTGAGAAACTCTATCACGCTTCTATGGATACAGCAATGGTCACTGGGGGAACATGCCCAAGAGCCCTGAGGCTACCAGGATGTCCCTTAGGAAACAGAATCTTCCTAAATGTCTCCTGAGAGCCCCAAGCTCTTCCGTTGCTGCTGGAGGCTTTGTCACTGTACTTCATGAATTATGGAACAGCTCAAGAAACAGAAATGCCGTGGCCTGGAATCTAAGAGAAGGTTTACGACAGAAAATCCAAGACTGCTAGGAGGGTAAAGGCTGTATCAGGGAGCAGAGTGTGAAAAGCAAATGATTGGTTCCATTGGAGGATGCTGTACAGGGGTGTGCACAACGCTTTATCTACATGGCGCTACCTAACCAAGAGGAACAGGGAGGAGGCTGATCTTTCTCCAGAGGAAAGGGTGGCTTTTCCTTCTGTTAGGAGCTAACCCTGGTGACCATCTAGCCCACACCCTCCAAAGGGGTGCCTTTTCCTGATGTGTATAGAGAGTCCTATTTCAAGCCTAAGACTGAGCCAGCACTTGCCCCTCTTTCTGTAATCCCCCACCAGCTTGTTTCTTGGGTTCCATATTAAGGTCTTCTAGACAGAAAATTCTTGCTTATCTGTCACTCCGGGCTGCCCTTTTCCCAACTCATAACTGGGTAGGGTTTGGCTCTGCAAGCCATGGCCAGCCTCTAGCAGCCAGTCTCAGCCTGGAAAGCACTGGAAGACCCTGCAAGCGAGTGGCATAGACCTGTGCGACATTTAAGCCAGGCAAACTCCCTGGATACTTCTGCCCTTCCCTCGTCGCTCCCACCATCACACAGCATAGCACTGCCTCTTCCATCCACTTCACCCACTTTAAACACAACAATCAAGGAGAGGGAAGGCAAAAATATTCTCTGCACTGTGAGAACAGCACGCTGCTGGGAGAGAGGGGTGATGCGGGTGGGTAAGGCTCCAGAGCGTAGAAATGGGGTCGCAAACACTGATGAGCAGTGCCCCTAGTGTTTTAAGTCAGGGTTTGTTGTAGTTTTGTATTAGACCCTTTTATCTCAGTCTCTATCTAGAAAACAGCCTAACTAAAGGGCCTGGGATACTTGGCTGAACAGAAGCTAGAAGAAAAGCGCCCTGAAATCCAATCCTAAAGCTCTGCAAACAGCCATCTCTTCAATGGACCCGCAACACTTTCAAAGAGAGGAGCTGGAGTTCACAAATCATTGTCAAATGTCATTGTCAAGAGCCCTCCTGCTTATATTAGCTATGTAAACAAGAGGGCTCTGGATTGAAAGTTTTTCCTTTGGGGATTCTTGGAGCAGCTGGAGATTATAAAGTGCTGGGTGGAACTCCCGCTTCCTTCTACTTTCTTCAAAGGTGACAAGGGTAGTCTCTGCTACAGGGTTTCCTCTCAGGCCAGCATTTTTCTTTTAATAGGGCAGCAGTTGTAGGCCTGAAGGGTAGGGGATGGACCAGGTCTTCTTTGAAGCACCGAGAACCTCGATGGTGGATTCTAGCTTCTGTTATGGACACCACAAGCAAAGCAGTGGCTCTTTGGTCCAACTCACTACCAGGGACTTAATCCCAAAGTCCCATTGTCTTGTCATTCTTGAAGTGTCTAGCAAGTGATGTTTTTGTCCCTTATCCAATTTTGACAATAAGAAAACTGTGAGGAAGGTGGAAGGTTCTAGTGTGTGAGGAGAGCCTGTGTGGGAGCCTCTGCCAGGGTGAAAGGGCAAGGGAAGCGGTCAGGGATAGTTTCCTAGCACAGGAGCATCTGTGGGAAAGTTCTTCTTACAAGCACATCGAAACTGATGCAGATGCATCCTGTGATGATGAGCCCACGGACTCCAGGATGTCAGAGACCAGGGAAAGAATGCTGAGCTGACCCTTGTGGCTTTCCACTGCCTGGATGCTGCCTGTCTGACCCAATGACCCAATGACCCAATGACCACTTCAGACACGTCCGAAGAGCTCAGTGAGAAGCATCCAGCACTGAGGGCAAGCAGGTTTTCTTACCCTTCCCGTCAGCGAGAGCTGAAGGCCGCCCCATTATCTCATCCTCGGTGGCATTCAGGTTCTGGATCAGAAAGTATGTGGTCATTTTTCCTTTCCCCTTCACTTCTATCTCTCCTCTCCTGACAATTTCAAACCCTTTGTTTTCCAGGGCTCTAGACAGAGAAAACCAAATGTGTCAGGTATCAAAGACCACAGACAAGTCCTGGACCCACTGCAGAGGAGGGAGGATCTGAGGTGACACCTGTGGGGACATCAGGGTGAGGGACCCAGTGGGAAAGGAGGGCAGCATGAAGGACCAATGTAATGAGCAAGGTGCCAAAGGCTGGGAGTGGCCACAAGGGACCCACAGACCTGTCTCTACCCTGCCCCTTGGTTTTTACTCTCCAGCACCCTAGTTTTATTTAAGATTCAGCTCAGGCATCTCCATAAAACCTCCCCTTCTGGATACTGACCCCTCCCAACCTCCTATATCCCACTCTCTAATTCTGCTGGTGGGGGAGTAGAATGGTTAGAGCAGGAGTCTGAACTCCGCCATTTTTCCTGGCCTTCTCAGAGGCAAACTGTTTTGTCGTTGTTGGTTGGTTGGTTGAGTTTTTGTTCTTTTTTTTTTTTTTTACTTAATCTCAGATTTCTTTTGCTCATTTTTTATTGAAAATAAATTTTCATACACTATAGTTTGATCAAGGATTTTTCTACCTTATCTCCTACAAAACCCTTCCCACCATCCAACTCTATGCTTCTCTCTCTCTCTCTCTCTTTCTCTCTCTCTCTCTCTCTCTCTCTCTCTCTCAAACAAAAACAAAAGACAAAACAAAAACAAAAACAAAAAAAACCCACTGGAATTTTTTTAAATTAAATTTTTTTTTCATGTAAATAAGAGTAATAGTGGCTTTTTCTCATGGAGCTACTCAACAGCAAAGCAGTCAACCAGTAGGAACTTATTTATAAATGTGGCTAACCCTAACTGTTCAAGAGGCAGTGTTGGGCTTATATACATCTTTACATTTGTTCTACTTCAAGAACAACTATGAATTCTCTTTCTTCCTTTGCTAAGCCAAGCCAATACGATTTTTCTGTGAAAGACCAGGGAGTGACTGCTTCAGGCACCATGAACTCCAATCTCTGTCATGATTGCCTGCCTCTTCCACTCACAGAGACATCAGCTATAGACAATATGTAGATAAAGGCATAGCTCTTATATCACAGGAACCTCACCGCTAAAATCTAGCTTCTCTTTGGGGTCACACACACATACACACACACACACACACACACACACACACACACACACACACACACGCACACACAGTCGCTCCTCCATCCAGCTCAGCACAGGTTATTTTCCCATAGTCCCACTGTCTTGTCCTAGTAAAAATATTCTTTAACAAATTAGATTTAGCCTGGGGGTTATAAGATTGAAAACAAGTTGTGGTAGAAGGCCTATAATACAATATTTCCTGCAGCCCCTTCCTTTCTTGTCCTTCCTCATGCTGGCTCTGGGAAGCTGGCAGGCCAATGAAGGCCGCCTGAGGAATGGCTAACCAACCTGTGGGCTGTAGGGCTCAGGTGCACTTTGTTGGGAAGCCCGTGGCTTTCCATCCTAGAGGCTGTGTTTACGGTGTCCCCAAACAAGCAGTACCGAGGCATCTTGTCTCCCACAACACCTGCTAAGACCGGTCCAGTATGGATTCCCACTCTGATCTGTATAGAGAGAACTTTACTAAAAAGAGAGCATTAAATCGTGCCTTTGCTTTGAAGGCACAATTGAGATCAAATGAAAATACACACATTAAAGTGGTTCGCTCTGTGAGGTTTGACAAGTGCAGGTGTCACTGTGACCATTTCTAAAATGAAATGAAGAATAATAGTCCATTACTCTACAAAGTTATCTCATGACTGTTTCTAGTTCACTTCCCCCAACCTGCTACAAGCAGAATTTAAAGCATTCCTTCCGGAGGGAGACAGGAAGCCTATGAGTCTCAGAAAGCCAATGCAGCAACGAAGGATGGGGAACCTCAGAAAGCCCTGAGGTTCACAAGGTCCCCCAAAGGCTGTAAAAGTAGTGATGCCTGTGGAATAGGGAGATTGTCATGGCAGGAGCTACCTGAAAACAATGCCAGAGTCAGGGTCTAGGGAGACAGCTTTCATGAACTGCCACTAATGCTTGGGAAGGCTCCCTAGTGTTACAGCTGCACTTGGTGCTCCTGCAAGTATCCCCAATATACTCACTGGCTCACAAAGCTAGTCTTAGGTCAACTGCTCCTTTGGTCTGTTACTGGTGTCCCACATGAGATCAATATTTGTTTATGTCTCTCAGGAAAAATTCCACAACCCCACCCTCCTTCCAAAAGAGATCACTGATTTTGTATTTTATCAAAGAGTAGTTTATATTTGGTTTCATTTAAACAACATTTTTTTTGGATTACTTTACAATGTCATAGTTATAATATTTATTGCCCAATAGGAAAAATAGAAGAATTCATTCCTCCATGCTCCTCTTGTAAATATTTAGGTTATTTCTAGTCTGGATCTATGATGAGTATTGTAGCTATAAACAGTTTGTGAGATCCATTTGTGAACATGTGTTTTAATTCTTTTCAGGCAAACTAAAATGTAAATGCCTAAAAAACATAGATGCTACCTGTGTCATAAAATAAATGCATGTTTAATTTTTTACCAAAACTAAACTTCATCAGCTTTGTCTCTCCAGGTCTTCATTTTTTATCAATACCAGTTTACACCTCAGCTGGGCTCTGAGCTGTCGAGGACATTCAAGGCAAGCATTTCCCCCAGCCAGAATCTTTGTGGCTACTCAGTAAAGCCAAGTCTCCAGCTGTGATACTTGAACAAAAGAGCAAGAATTACAAATTGCAAACAAGGTGTGCTCAGCACCATCCTATCACAAAGAAGATTGTCCTTGAGCCACCGGAGAATCTCAAGAGCCAACAGCCTCCTCTGGGGCCTGGGGAGGCTGAGCCTTCTTTGTAGCTCCTGCTTAGGAGCACGAGCAAGAGAGGCGAGGACTTTTGATAGATGATGCTCTGTGAACGCTGCAGCACACCCCAGGCCTGACCTGGGCAGACTAGAACTTGACTTTATGTGTGTGATTTTTATCTTAAATGAAGAGCCCCTTTGCTCCGTACCTGGATGGGTTCCCCGGTGACAGGATTCATCACTTCTTTTGCAGAAATTCTCATCCCCAGAGCAAAATTAGCAACTCTTTGAGCATGGCTTTCAACGGGTACTGGTACTCCACCTACCACCATGTAAGCATCACCTATTGTTTCTACCTGCGGGGATGAGGGGGGACAGTGTTCAATGGGCTTCCAACACCTACAACTATCAACACAACTACAACACCAAATACCTACATGTGCCTTCCATTTCCCAGACATTGCCAAGAAGATCTTTCTAAGCTATTGATTCTTCGTTGTGGAAGTAAGGAGCAGGAAGGGACACGGGAGAAGGAACACAGGACAGCCAAAAGATCTTTGTGATTTTTGTTTTTGTTTTCTTTCAGTGCCAGTGATGGAACCCAGGGTCCCACATAGCTATGCAAGCACTTTACCTCTGCACTATAACCCCAACCTCCTTTCTGCTTTTGGAAAAAATGAATCCCAGAGAAGATGAAGTTCCTGGGTGGTCATATGATGTTCTATATTAGATAATAAGTTATATGAATGAAACTCTCTGCTGAGCAGGAGACTAAAGGCCTAGGAAGGTGCCATTTGCTGCTCACAGGTGCCAAAATACCATCTGAGCAGGGGTATTATGAAAGGAAGGATTCCTAAACCACTTCTCTCAGTCCCTGTGTGTCTTCTTTTCAGTCTGGTCCAGACACAGTAAAGGAAGATGGGCTTATAAGTGTTTGCTCTCTGGCCTGATTCCAGAAGCAGGCCACACCATATCCATGCACACCTGCACTCTTACACTAGCATGCATGCACACTGCCCCCCACACACAGTGTGAGAGAGAGAGAGATAGGCAGACAGATAGACGCAATGTTCTCTCTTTCACACACACACACACACACACACACACACACACACACACACATGCTCTCTCTCCCTCTCCCTCCCCCCTCCTCTCTCTCTCTCTCTCTCTCTCACACACACACACTTACTTTGTAGACCTCGTGGACATTGGTTAACCTGTCAAACTTGGAGTACATTGAGTTCAGCATATTCACTATTTGGATAGGTTCACAAGCCGCGCAGATGTTGGTGAACGTCACTACATCGCTGAAAAGGATTGTACACGTCTCGAATTCTCCTGCAACAGAAACTATGTCAGTGGTAGCCAAGGATACAGAATGATAAGTCTATGAATTTTGATTTTGGTGCCTTCTGAAGTTCAAGCCTGCCTGTGCCTTGGGGGAACTAAGCTGGCTGCCATTCACGGCTCCCCGTGTAGTCAACAGATATGAGCATTTACGCTGAGTTCCTGGTGTAAGCAAGTTATCATCCCACA
>JADRCC010578776.1:535-13841 GCA_019843855.1 Hylomyscus alleni
TTTCCCTGTTCTCGTATACATTGACATTCTAATTCATTTCATTAAATAAATGATCACAACCTGATTTAGTCAATAAAGTTAGTAAGTTTTCCCTTCAAACGAAAAAGAATCTCACCTTCTAAGGGCCCTGCATCCTCTGTATCATAGTGTTTTGCCGAAGGACAGAATTCAAAACTATCAATGTATGACAAGTAATAAAACAAAGTTATATAATATAATATAATAGTTTGTCTGTGAGCAATACATATTAAATTGATGTGGAATTGTTAAAGCACTTAACCAATGTGCTTTGGTTTTCTTAAGTCCTATATTTTGGTATGGGAATATTCATTTATTCACTTGCAGCATTCATTCATCTCTGTAGTTGGGAGAGTAGCTGTGTAGTGGATGATGTAATCAATATGACTAAGACAGATTTCCTGACCCAGCAGTTAAACAAGAAGCTATTTGTTGGATGTAACATTTTCACTGGCAAAGTGCATATCTCTCTTACCATTTCACAGTTTGCTCCAGCATCACTTTTTCCTTCTTAGTTCTAAGAGATATTTGACCACAGAAAGATTAAGAGGAAGAATACTGGTATCTTCAGGAAGAACTTTGGCCCCGCATACACTTACCTCTAGTTGGGGTCAAGAAAAATCGATACCTAATTGTGTGGTCTGGCTGTTGCTGAGTCTTTTAAAAAAAATGTAATGGGCCAACATTAACCTAACAAGATTCCTAATTCCCTTCTTAGGCCACAAAGATGGAGAAACTAATGATGAAATAGAGGCTGATGGTCCAACCCCCTAGGGCTGTAATAAGTAGAAGGGTGCTTGAGGAAGATGAAGGGCTTACTAGACAGATTTATGTTCCTTTGCCTTTGGAAAGCAAAAATCTGGCTCCTACCAATGAAAAGAATTCATCTCTTTGCCTACATCTCTGTTTTTTACCATAGAAATGGCTTTTTAAAATAAAACCATTCAAATAATTACAGACCTTAGGAATAACAAATTATTAAGTAGAAAATTATGCTTCTAAAATAAGTATTACCTTATGTGGGCTTCATCCAACTTCAGTCAGGGACTAATAACTTAATGCAAGTTTCCTTTTCTTTATGTCACTTGAACACTGTATTTATGGAAAAATGCCAGCAACTTTCCATTTTTAGGTTTAAATTAAAGTAGCTGTTATTTCAAAGAGTCCCATTTGCAGTCATTGAAGGTTCAGAGCATGTTAAGCAGTGATAGAAGAGATGTTATTGGGGCTACAATGTAGAGTTCCTCGAATGCCCTCTTCATTGTAAGCTTCAATTTCAGAAACTCAAGTAACTAAAGCTTATTTTAAGATTATTAACCAAAATTGGCCTCTCCTCAAGTTTTTCCTGAAAGGATAAAAAAAATTATGGCTGAAATCTTAATCCCAGATTTCTCTCATTGTCCTCTTGAAGTTTTGTTCTGACATGTTAGTCTCACAAAGGATAAGCATTACCATATTTACTTGATGATATGAAATTATTATTAGCCATATTCATATTTTTGCCATCTTTTTCCTTTGTAGCATAAAAATTTGAAAAGAGATACAAAGGATCAAGATAAATATATTTGAACGATAACTTAAAATTATGCATTTATTTAAAAATAGATAAATAAATTTAAATTTTATTTAATTTAAATATTAAAATTAGTTATATAATGCTTAATATTTGTGTCAAGCCAGGGTATGTGGTTCTGGGTTCTTCCTCTAGTTTTGCGGTGTCCAGGCACCACCCATACATCAGCTTGGAGAGGACAGGGAGAAGTTCTGAATAGGTCAGGTCTACAATCTGCCTCTTCTCTCCAGGGTGTCTGACTCCACTGCCTACCAGGTCAGTAGGATGTGGAGTAGAATCTGGGACAAGCAGAATCCTGGTCTTGTAGGTAGCAAGTGAGTGTGTGTGTGTGTGTGTGTGTGTGTGTGTGTGTGTGTGTGTGTGTGTGTGTTTGTCTTGAGAGAGGAGGACTTTTTAGAGAAAACCTTCTCTTTCTTCATTTTTAATGAGGCAACTCTCTGAGACAATCTTAGCTTGTTCATATTTCTTTATTGGTGGTGAGTTTGAATGCATACTTTTTATTAGAGGTGAACCACGGGTTTTCAAAATGAGAATACCCAGGGTGGGAAAAAGCTTTTAGATCAATCAGTATGATAGGCCATTCCTTAGGCAGCAAGAAAGGTAATAAATAAAAAACACATAACCCAATTATTATATTTATAAGCTGTATGCCTAGGTTGGGCAGATCTACCATGACACTAATCTATTCCCCAGCTATAATATCCATCCTACTATCCTTGTGACTACTCTAGGCCATTTGGTTCTGCTCCATCTTCCTTCCATCTGCTCTTTCTCCAGCTTTCTCCTACCCTTCCCCCACTCCCTAAGACCTCCAGTTCCACCTTTCCTTTCCACTGCCCAGTCACAGGCTCTAGCCTTTACCTGACCAGTTAGAATGTGGAGAAGGTCCACAGGAAATCACCTGAGTAGGGGCAGCCCCGCTAGAGGAGACAGCATTAACATCAGAATACAAACCACACCAGGGCAGCCCACATTGGCTGAAAGCTAAGGTACTGAGAGGCAATCTGTGCTGGGTGGGTGACTGATTGTGACCACTTGGTTGGATGTCACCTGGTTAACTGTGGAGGCAGATACAGAAACAGAGAGGAGTTAGCACTACTTCTACTGGTATCAGAATAACATTCTAATCTCAATTTTTGCGGATTTCTGGGTTTGGACATGGTCACTTCTCCTGTTCCATGCCAATTCCTCTGGTGGCAAGTTCCACATGTCCTACAAGGGTACACAGATTGAACCTGTTTTCCAAAGATTGCAAAGCCACCACTCATTGTGTGGCCTCACTATGTTGCATACAGTTTTTAAATAATTTCATCATGTCTGTGGATGCATTCTGAACCAATAGATACTTAGGAATATAAGAATTAAAACAGACTGGAGAGATGGCTTTGTGGATAAAGTGCTTGCTTTCCTATAATAGAGGGTAGGACCAGGTGATCTCTCTAGCAGGCTGATTTCTAGAGTAGCCTAAATGGGGAGCTGGTACAGCAAGGGACTCTGCTTCATATATATATAGCAGTGAGTGATCAAGGAAGACAATCAAGCCAATCTTAGGCCTTGGCACTCGTGTTCTGCATTACTCCCCTACATGTGCAAACAACTACAACACACCCCTACACATAAAAAAATTCATATGGATGTGGGAGTCTTCAAAGTGGTACCTATATAAGCATCTTTCTTAATGTGATAAATTCACCAGCTACATACTAAAGTAGACCTTATCATCTATTTTTTTATTCTTAAAAACTTCATATCCAGCAATATGATTTTATTCTATTAACAGAAAATTATCTAATTTTATTTTAAATGTCCTAGTCCATTCAGTTATTAAAAGTAGTGCCTATATTTATTTTATCACACTTACATATTATTTTAGAGGGGTATGTTAGCTTTTAATGTAATGCCCTTTACTACAGAAAACTTCGCAAAGCAGATCACAAGCTCTCTTGGGGAGGCACACAGTTGAAATGTCAGCTTCTTCAAGGTAGCTAACATTCATGAAATTAGACATTCATTAAATCTCTAAGTAATGGGATGAATATAGCACTAAAACAATATCATTTGGGACTTTGCACACTGGCTTTACACATCAGACACAAGAGTAAACCCAGACAAGAAATATTACCTCCTCTTTTCTGAGTAAGGAAATTGAGGGTCCTAGAGGTAGGAAAATTGTGTTAAAATTCACAGCTGATTCCAGACCCAGTTGAGACTTAACTCCATTTTGTGTATTCAGTACAGTACTCTCTCCCTCATGGTTAGGTACATTTGGTCCAGCAGAGCAATTGAGATCACAGAGACATAAAGGGAAACAGTGACAATTCCAAGCCAGAGAAACCTGTGCCATCTTTCTAGGAGAGTTTAAAAAGCATGAGAGGATGTTATAATATGACTGCGTTTTGGTAAATGACCTTTCAAAAAAATTAATTCAATCCCCCCCGCCACACACACACACAGAAAAGAGGCAAACAGAGAAACACAACAGAAGACAGGTGTTTCTGTTCTCATGAACGTAAAAGCACGGCAGTTGTTTTACAAGATACCTGCCATTTAGTTTGAGGCTGCCATTGAAGCTCATTTAGTCCCTTAGGAATAATATAAAACAGAAAACAAGCTCAACTTGAATTCGTCTATTTCTCAGCCACTTTGTTGTACATAGATAAAACTCTCATTCGACTTGCTCTTGTAAGAGATGAACCATGCCAAATTCTAACTTGAAGCTACAAAACACTATTACCGTAATTTGAAGACATGAGTAACATTTGCACTCTCCTTAGAATTGATGGCACAATGCCCGGCCAAGTTCAAGTCAAAGTTGAGTCTCCATCTTATGATTATGTACTGCTAACATTCTATAAAATATAATAATTTGTCCACCAAATTTAAAATCAAATTATAACTGAGAATTCACCAAGAAGCATTACCCTGGTTATATGATTCTAGAAAACAAACACATCCGTAGTTGATCCTTATTATTTCCACCCCCTTTCTCTCTGTTTTACTATTGGATAAAGTTTGGTAAACAAAACAGGAATCCTCTCAAGATGTCCAGATTCCAATACCCAGTACAAGTGATTGGCAGTTTTATTCAAAATGTTGATTTTTTTTTTAAAAAAAATATGGTTGGATATCTAGGTATGGCAGATTATCCTGCCACATCCTGTTAGACCCTCCATGTAAAATGAAGATCTTTACATGAAAGAAGTTTGTAGCATCAGGAAGCAATGCCACTACTAAATAAGCCAGGAAGTTATACAGCTGACTTTGAAGATAAACGAGGGTGAAAGGTAGCCATAGAAGTCATAAGGACCATCCAATGGACTCCCCACTAAACTTCTACAGAATGTGGACACCTCGATTGTAGTCACAGAAAACTAACATCATAATTCAGACTTGCAAAACTTTTAGAAAATTAAATTAATGATCATTGTTTCAACCACCAAGTTTGTGTTAAGACTCTTAAAGGAGTCGCAGTAAAACTAAAAGTGAAAAAAAAAAAACCAAAACAAAACAATAGAAAACAAAACACAACTAAGAGCCATGAGGGCCATGGGTAGGACAAGAGACCATTTCCAAGCTTACCAGTGTACCCCATAGTCTCACCTACACAGTGAGAGGAATAATTTGTCAAAATTCCTGGGGATACACAAACATTCCCCCAAAGGGCTAAACCCAGGAGGTGATATCTGGGAGGATGACAGAAAAACAGGTATATAGAAGAAGCCAAATGGAGACCTGTAAGGTTTGTGAGAGCATCAAAACAGAGAAGTAGAGAAACCAAGCAGAGGTGCTCAGCTTGCTGCCCTGATATCCAAAGCACTTCAAGGTGCTCTCCCAACACTCCCTGCTCAGTTCTTCCAAGAAAATCGGATAGATAAAGCAAGGCTGAGCTGGAAGTTTTACAATGTGCAAGTGAAAGTATTTCCTACAGAAACAAATTCTGGGCTTCAACTTATGGCTTTTTTGTCCATTGCTTGTTTTTCATTTGATAAGTGCTGTTCTAGACGTGCTATGAACACTTCCCCGGATAAACAGAGAGGCAGTGTGCACAAGCACTTTCCTACATTGAAGGGATAAGATTACAAGCAGTGAATATTACTGAGTGCTGACTAATCATTACTGGAAACCTGGGAAGGGACTATCAATGTACATGAGCAAGATTCCAGCCCTGTTTATTTAGGAGTCCTACTGTCAAGTTCTGTTGGAGAAATTTCCCATTACTATGCATCTCAATGCCTGTAGAATTATTATTCCTCCTACATTGTTTTTTTCTTATGAACAAACTATTGCTTTAGCTGGTCTTTGGCTGATGTTAAACAATATTTTGGAAGTTTCTTTTAAAACTTTTCCCTCTATCTCTCTGTCTCTGTCTCTGTCTCTCTCTGTCTCTCTCTGTCTCTCTCTGTCTCTCTGTCTGTCTCTAGCTCTCTCTCTGTATGTGTGTTTGTGTGTGTAATCGCCTTGCTATGGTTTAAATATGAACTATCCCTTGCAGTATTACTATTTAAATACTTAGTTCTTAGCTGGTGGCACTATTTTGGAAGGTTATAGAAATTCAGGAAGTGACACTTAGCTGGAGGAAAGAAGTAGGTCACTCGGTCATATCCTCTTGGGTCAGCTTTCCCCATATCTTGTCTTTCTCTTTGTTTTCTGTCCCATAGTGATGTGAATGGTCTCTGCCAGGAGGCACTGAGCCTCTTCACCATCCTCGTCCCATTTTGATAGATGAAACCATGAACCAAAATAACTCCTTTGTCCCCTAAGTTGTCTCTGTCAGGAATTGTCATGATGATACAAGAGAACAGTTATGACTGTCTTTAAATGTCAAAGTGATAAACCTACCTACCCTGCCCCTATTTCCATTGTCACTTAGCATTAGCATTTATCAACCACCTTCTGTGTAATCCATTGATACTGCATTAAAAAGTTAACTCCAGTTCGATGTTGGCTTTGGCGTCTGAAAAGTTATTATAATGAAGAAAATGCAAAGGTATTGTATATATTAAACCTTACCATAGAGACAGAAAAGACAGTTCACAGATTGCACCTGCTTCATTTTGTAGGAGAGTCTCCTTGGGAATTATTTCCATATTATTTTCAAGAGATGAGTGTTCTAAGTGGAAACAGTAAGAACAGAATGGCAGACATGACTAAGATACAAATATGTTTGTCTTAAGTTTGTTTGAAAATGAGTATTATATAAACCAGTGGCTCATAGTCAACTCTAAATTTTCCCAGATAATTTGATTTTTCTGATATAGTAACTGCTTTGCAGAATGTATCTGGCAGCTGGTATTAGCAAAAGGCAATATCCATTTCTCCCCAAATTAGAGTTCAGTTTTCTTTTGGAAGAAAGTTTTCCTATTAGTCAAAGGTTACCAGTGTGACAATTTGTAGTCCCTATTAGATATGACTATAGGCACAGGGTCACGCGCCTGCAATCTCAACAGTTTGGGAGACTAAGACAGTGGGAATGCGATAGGTTGCAGCTAGGCTAGGCGACATAGCAAGTACCGGGTCAGACATGGTACCTAGCAAGATCACTTCTTAAAAATGACACTGCATATCAATCTTAGGCGATTGCTAGGGTCTGGTAATTGCATGGAGCCATCATCTAAAGAAGGGAGGAAGGGGATGAGCACAGAACTAATACAGACAAGAGTCCTTGGGGCTGGAGCATTGGCTCAGCAGTTGCTTTTCCAGAGAATTCAGATTTGCTTCCCAGCATCCACATAGTGGCCCACAACCATCTGCGTACTGGCTGGTTTTGTGTGTCAACTTGACACAGGCTGGAGTTATCACAGAAGGGAGTTTCAGTTGGGGAAGTGCCTCCATGAGATCCAGCTGTGGGGCATTTTCTCAATTAGTGATCAAGGGGGTAGGGCCCCTTGTGGGTGGTGCCATCCCTGGGCTGGAAGTCTTGGGTTCTATAAGAGAGCAGGCTGAGCAAGCCAGGGGAAGCAAGCCAGCAAGAAACATCTCTCCATGGCCTCTGCATCAGTTCCTGTTTCCTGACTTGCTTGAGTTCCAGTCCTGACTTCCTTGGTGATAAACAGCAATGTGGAAGTAAGCGAAATAAACCCTTTCCTCCCCAACTTGCTTCTTGGTCATGATGTTTGTGCGGGAATAGAAACCTTGACTAAGACAATCTGTAACTCCAGTTCTATGGGACCCATCACCTTCTTTTGATCCCTAAAGGCACCAGGAATGCATATATCACATAAATGCAGGCAAAGCAATCATATACATAAAGTATATAAATCTAAAAATAATATATTTTTATATAGGTGCTGGGCCCTGACAAAGAGAAATTTTTTTTTCTACTGATGTACAGTCTGCTATTCTGGCAGGGATTGAAAAGAGTTAGGAATCACCTTTCAACTCAGAGCTATTTTATGTCCTTCAAGCAACAGCAACAACAACACACTAGTAGTTGGATTTTTGCCTCCATGTGCATAAACAACCTCTTTCTCTGATCTCATTATCAGGATATGTTCTATTGCTTTCATATAAAAAAAAATGAAGAGAATGTACCAGAATATATCACCCACATTTGGGATGAACCTTTCCATATCAATTTAGACAACCACGATAATTCCTCACAGTCATGTCCACTGGCCATTTTGACGTAGATAATTCCTCTGTTGAGGCTCGTTGGTCAAGTGATCCTAAAGTCTTCAGGTTGTCATTCAAAGCCAACTCTTACACCAGGAGTGTGACTTACCAGCTTTGCTATCAGGTATCCTCCAGACAGGTTTACTTTCATGTTTGGGGACTTCATATATATTAAAGGAATTTTTCCATTTGTGACTTGTAGATAAGGTTTTACTATTATATTTTTCCTCCGAAGAAAGATGAAATCTTGTATTATAAGAAAAACATACAAACAAACAAACAAACAAAAAACCCAAAAAGCGAAGATTTAGTTTTAAAGTGATAAATGGGTGAAAAGTTTCACAGCTACAAAACTTTATAAAGATATAATTTACAAAACTTAATTGACACTGACTCAAATACAACAAAACACCAAACTTGAACAGTATTCCAAAATTGATAAGGAATCACCAGTGGCTTCCAAAGGACCTACAATGATAGCAACAAAAATGACTATCTTTAAGCCATATCAAGACAATTCTTAACTTACCTTTTCTATGGTCAAAGTAAATTAAAATATTTTAGCAGTTTATTTTTAAACATATTATATAAAAATAAATAAATCATTCAACCAAAGAAAAATGGATTTTGTAACTCCCACCTTGTATTAGAGATATAACCTCTGGACAGATGTCACCCATACTCTAAGAGAACACAAATGCTAGCCCAGGCTATTATGTCCAGCAAAACTCTCAATCACCATAGATGGAGAAACCAAGATATTCCATGACAAAACCAAACTTAAACAATAATTTTCTACTAATCCTGCCCTACAGAAGATACTGAAAGGGAAACTCCAAGACAAGGAGGGTAACTACATCCAAGAAAACATAAGAAATTAAACATCTCACAACAAATCCTGAAGAAGAGAACCACACACTTTATACCACCTCCAGGAACAAAAGTGACAGAAATAAATAATCATCTGTCTTTAATGTCTCTCAACAGTAATGGACTCAATTCTCTAATAAAAACACACAAGCTAGCAAACTGGATACTTAAACAGGATTTAGCCTTTTTCTACATATAAGAAACACCTCAGTGACTAAAACAGACATTACCTCAGAGAAAGGGGCAGGAAAAAAGTTTCCAAAGCAAATGGTCCCAAGAAAGAGGCTGCAGTAGCCATTCTAGTATTCAATAAAATAGACTTTCAAGCAAAAATTATCAAATGAGATGGGAAAGGACATCATGTTCATCAAAGGAAAAATTGACCAAGATGAATTCTTAACTCTGAACACCTATGCCCCAAATGCAAGGGCATGCTCACTGGTAAAAGAAACTTTACTAAGTTCAAAACACACATTGAAACTCACACATTAATAGTGGAAGACTTCAATAACTCATTCTCATCAGTGAACAGATTACTGAAATATAAACTAAACAGAGACATGGTGAAACTAACAGAAGTTATGAACCAAATGGATTTAACAGATACCTATAGAACATTTCACCCCAAAACAAGAAAATATACCTTAGTCTCAGCACCTCATGGAACCTTCTCCAAAACTGACCGTATAATTGGACACAAAAGAAGCCTCAACACATAGAAGGACATTGAAATAATCCCATGCATTCTATCAGATCACCACAGACTAAGGCTGGACTTCAATAACAAGAAAAAGAACAGAAAGCCCGGGTTGGGGATTTAGCTCAGTGGTAGAGCACTTGCCTAGCAAGCACAAGGCCCTGGGTTCAGTCCTCAGCTCTGGGGGAAAAAAAAAAGATCAGAAAGCCCACATACTCATCAAAACTAAACAACTGTCTGCTCAATGATAACTTTGTAAGAGAAGAAATAAAGAAGTACATCAAAGATTTTATAGAATTCAATGTAAATAATGACACAGCATACTCAAACTTCTGAGACACAGTGAAAGCTGTTTTGAGATGAAAATTCATAGCACTAAGTATCTTCTTAAAGAAATTGGAGAGATTTTATAGTAGCAACTTTGCAGTACACCTGAAAGCTACAGAACAGAAAGAAACAAACATATACAAGAGAAGTAGACAGCAGAAAATAATCAAACCCAGGCCTAAAATCAACCAATTAGAAACAAAGAAAATGATACAAAGAATCAACAAAACCAAGAGATGGATTTTTGTGAAAATCAACAAAATAGATAAACCCTAGCCAAACTAATTAAAGGGCACAGTCACAGTATCCTAATTAACAATCTGAAATGAAAACTAAGGAAATTTAAAAAAAAATTATTGCCGGGTGGTGGTGGTGCATGCCTTTAATCCCAGCACTTGGGAGGTAGTGGCAGGCAGATTTCTGAGTTTGAAGCCAGCCTGGTCTACAGAGTTCCAGGACAGCCAGGGCTATACAGAGAAACTCTGTCTCGAAAAAAAAGAAAAATCAGAACTTAGTGCAAAAGCCTATGGGTGGGGGCCAAGGCAGTTGGTGGTGGATAGCTGATACAAGCCACTAAGTTTAGGGCAGGAAGATAATACTTGATGAGGGCATGCCTCTCCAGGCAGGAGATTCTGCACCCAGCAATTGTGTGTAGGTGGCACGTTCTGAAATAATAAAGCTATGTGAAAAGCTCTGTAAAGCAAAAGACACTATCAATAGGACAAATCAGCAACATACATAATGGGAAAAAAAAATCTTAACTAACCCTACATCAAAGATGGACTAATTCAGAATATATGAAGAACTCAAGAAGTCAATCTCCAAAACACCAAATAACCCAATTAAAAAATGGAGTACAGAGCTAAACAGAAAATTCATAACAGAAGAATCTCAAATTGCAGAGAAACACTTAAAGAAATGTTCAAAGTCCATAGTCATCAGGGAAATGCAAATCAAAATGACGTTGACATTCCACCTTACACCAATCAGAATGACTAAACTCAAAAACTCAAGTTCCAGCAAAATACTAAGGAGGATGTGGAGAAAGAGGAACACTCCTCCATTGCTGGTGGCATTGAAAACTCATACAGCCACTGTGGAAATCAATCTGGCAGTTCCTCAGAAAATTAGAAACAGTTCTACCCGAAGACCCAGCTATACCACTCCTGAGCATATACCCAAGATGCTCCACCATACCACAAGGACATGTGCCCCGCTATGTTCACAATAGCCTTTATTGTAATAGCCAGAAGCTGGAAACAGCCCAGATGTCCCTCAACCAAAGAATGGATACAGAAAATGTGGTTCTTTTACACAATGGAATACTCTTCAGCTATTAAAAATGAGGACATCATGAATTTTGCAGGCAAATGGGTAGAACTTCCTGAGTGAGGTAACCTAGACCCAAAAGTACATGCATGATATGTACTCACTGATAAGTGGATATTAGTCAAAAAGTATAGAATACCTAGGATATCACCCACAGACTGTAAGAAGTTTAACAAGCAGGAATGCCCAGGAAAGAATACTTCAATCCCACCTAGAAAGGAGAACAAAATAATCATGGGAGGCAGGAGGAAGAGATCTGGGTCAGAGAGGAGGAGGAGGAGGAGTAGGAGGAGGAGGAGGAGGAGGAGGAAGAGGAGGAGGAGGAGGAGGAGGAGGAGGAGGAGGAGGACCACGAGGACGAGGACGAGGACGAGGACGAGGACGAGGGAAAGGGGGAACAGGATCAGGTATGGGAGAGAGGCACAGGAGAGAAGACCAGAAGGCTAGGAGAATGAATGGAAATATGCAGCCTCAGGGGTTGAAGGGTGGGAGGTGGGTGTACTCTCTAGAAAGTACCAAAGACCTGGGAGGTGGGAGACTCTCAGGACTCAGTGGAAGTGACCTTAGCCAAAATGTCCAACAATGGGGAGAGAGAACTCAAGAGTCTACCTCCAGTAGATAGACAGGGAGGGCCTCAAGTGGAAGGACAGAATTACCAATCCACAGTCAAAAGTTCAGACTCAGAATTGTTCTTGTCTAAAAGAACTGAAGGAACAAAAATAAAGAAGAGCCTGAAGGAAAGATACTTCCTCCCCAGTGACTGGCCAACTTGTGCTCCATCTTATGGGGGAGGCACCAAGGTCTGACACTATTACTGATGGTATGGTGCGTTTACAGATAAGGGCCTAGCATGGCTCTCCTCTGAGAGATGCTACCAGCAGCTGACTGAGACAGATGGAGATACACCCGATTGGACCAAAGTGGGTGCCCTTTGGTTGAATTAGGGGAAGGATTGAAGAAGCTGAAGGGGAGGGGGACCCCATAGGAAGATCAGCAGTCTCAACTAACCCGGACCCAAGGGATCTCCCAGAGACTGAGCCACCAACCAAGCAGCATACAGGGACTGGTCTGAGACCCCTGGCTCCTATATAGTAAAGGACTGCCTTGTCTGGCCTCAGTGGGAGAAACTGTGCCTAATCCTTGAGAGAGTTGAGACCCCAGGGAAGGGGAATTCCTGGTGGTGGTGGTGGTAGTGGTGGTGGTGGTGGTGGTGGTGGTGGTGGTGGTGGGGGTGGTGGTGGTGGTGGTGGTGATAGTGGGGAACACCCTCTCCAAGGCAAGGAGAGGAGGAGGAATGGGATGAGTAACTGTGATAGGGAAGACTGGAGGGGGAAACAACTGGAATGCAAATAAATAATTTTTTTGAAAAAGAATAAATAAAGGAGAAAAACAAAGAGTAGAGTTGAAGGAAGAGTCTTTTGGACCAGTAGAGAAACTTCATTGAGCTTCTTACAGTTGGCACTGAGGTATGAAAAGCAATGACACATTTATATGGCCTTTCGGTATGCTGTCAGGAGGTACCAGAGGTTGATTCTGTAGTTTCCTAATCAGTCTTCATGATGTGAGATCTAACACCACCACAGTCTCCATTTCATGCAGAAAGAACTCCGAAGTCAGAGTTTGAGTGGTGTGTTAGTTCAAAGAGGGAGGGCCTGGAAGAATGTTTTCTAGCTGAATAGATAGAGAAGATGCAAAGTTACAAACATGGGATTCCTCTTCTTTACCATAACTTTCAATCAACCCTCCCCTCTCACCTGTCTTGTCATGTCTAGTTTCCAAAACTGATAACTCTTACTTTTCATAAACCCAGTCACTTCTTGTATAAAAGCTGAGCTTCAAAATTTAGCTTCCTTTTTTTGGCTAAGGAAGCTAATTCCTCT
>JADRCC010578777.1:2268-26038 GCA_019843855.1 Hylomyscus alleni
TTCTCCTAAATGCTCTCATTTTAGTCTCTTTTACACACATTGTGTGATGATCAGCTGGCTTGTATCCTAAATTTATGCTGATGCCACTTACTGATGCTCCCATATCCGTTAAGCAAGACAGATCCACTAGGTCTTTTTCTATGGTAACATCATTGACTCTTAATATATACTTCCAACATTTGCTTATATAGGAGAAGATTAACATATGATTTATTTTTCCTCTTTTGACTTATTCTGCCAAGTTCAACAAGAGTCTGGAAACCACATCAGACTGTTCTCCATGAAGCTGGCATCTTCACTGTGCACGCCTCACCTCTCTCAACATTTCACAACACTGTGCCACAGTTGGTGGTGATTAAACAGGGCTGTATTCCCAATTCTGTGCCATTGGGGTCTTCCACAGAGACACTGAAAAGGAAAACTGTGCCTTAATGTTGAGCATGAATTTCATATCTAGCCCAATTTAAAACTGGGCATTAAATATCTCATATTTCCTCAATGTAGAGAAAAGTATAATGCATTTTGGAACACCACTTGGTAGCTTTGATTATTCATTCTACATATAAAATCATATTATTAAATAAAGTAATTTGTATTGGTCCCACGCAGTAAGAAAACAATAAACACAGATGTATATTCTGTGTAGTAAAATGTTAAGATTGCTTCTTTTAGTGTATTAAAAAAGATAAATGCCATGGCTGTTTTCTGAAACCAACTTTTAGCTTTGAGGTGTTGCAAAGACGTATCACAATATATGAGGATATGAAAATTCCCTCTCTTTTATGCTCTTCTTCATCACCAATCACATTACAACATGTTGCATTTTCTGCATCCTAGCTGTCATACTGATACCTTCATCTTCTGAACTCAGCAATGTCCTACGTAGGTTTATGTGTGCTGCAGTGACATCTTTACTTCTCAAAGCATATTGTAGGGAAAGAGAATTGCTATGGGTAAACCGCTATGCAAAATCAAGTTTAAGAAGTCTCCCCCTAAGCCAGAAAGGAAAAGTATTTTGAAACATAAAAACAGCATGTTTGAGACACTGATGTGAGTTGCTGGAGGTCAGATTTGCATACTAATTGCTTTCCATTAGCAGCTGAGAGGTACCTGACCATCCGGACTTATTGGTGACTTTAGGGAGATCTGCAAAGAGAAACATGCTGATCAAGTACTTGTTTATAAACCTCCTGTTCTCAAACAAAATCGTGTAGAACACAATCAGTAAGTACATGATTGAGACAGGAATATAAATGCATGAAAATGAATTGCACTTTAATGCTGAGTGAGCTAAATAAATAAATAAATAAATAAATAATCAAATGGCAGAGTAGCACATCTCAAAATTCCCATGTGCCTGAAAAGGATCCTCTGAATAGGACTTTCTGAAATTTCAAGTACATTGAGTTAGGAACCTGGTTCTACCACCCCCATCCCTTACTAACCATTTCCAGTTACAAATCCTGTGTTCATTCTTAGTGTATCATTAGTGGGATTATACGTTTTTCATAAGCTTTAACATTTAGGATACTGAAATAGGACTTAAAAATTGCTGATGCCAGCCAGAATTAGCATACAGTTTACAATGAAATATGAAAACTCAAGAATATATAAATATATCTAAGTAATCTTACTGAGAAGCACATGAAGAGCAGGAAGCAAAGAGGATTTGGTTTTAAAGCTCTATAATATTTTTCTAGAGAACGCTGTAGGTTTAAGTTCATTAGTGTGAGCTGACAAGAGAAACCATACCACTATTGATGACATTAATTTCAGCAAATACACAAGTGAGAAACACAGGCATGCAAAGACGCCTGGAGAAGGAAGAGAGTTTAATCTTGTAAGACCTTACATTTGTGCTTGATGAATATGTATGTACATTGACCTCAAGCTATTGGGCAAATTGCTTTTCTAGGGTCAAATATGGACATAGTGATGAATTATGGGTCTCATTACCCCCTGACTCATCCGCAGTTTTCCATCTATAGCACTGAAGGCTACTGGGTTCACAAATGCTTAAACTGAAGTATTCAGTACTGTAAGATAATTAAAATTATGAATTTACCTTATTGAAAACTTTTCCAGCTAAAATATAAATGCACTACAGGATTTCTAAAAATAAAAGCAAGTTTCTAGGCTTAATATACTCTCCATGAATTGCTATATCTTAAGTAAGAATATTATTCAGAGCCCCGTATGGAACTCATACCTATAATCTCAGCACACGGGAGACTGAAACAGAAGGAACATTGAGAGTTCAAGGCCAGCCTGAAGAGCATAATGAATTCCAGATCTGTCTGGATGACAGTATGATATGCTGCCTCAACAATAAAATTTAAAACAATATATTTGGTTTCATGAAATATTAAAGAAGAGATTACAAATGTAAATAGAGACAGGAGGTGATTACATGAGAAACAGCTTTATTTAGCTAGAGTAAGTTGGTATGATTATTAAGGGAATCACAAAAATAACAATATGTAACAAGTATGTATATATTTGTATATTACTGATTACTTTGCAGCCTCCTTCCATAGAAATGACAGCTTTTTAATATAGAATTACAGCACTTATACTCCACATGCTCATATCACAATACATCAATTTTAACATGAATGATAATACTATACTCTAGTATTGTTTAGTCAAAACACAAAGCTTGAGGTAGGGGTTGGTGATTCCCCTTCCTGTTCTTTTATTGTTAAGAATTGATTTCACTATTCTGGGTGTTTTGCCTTTCCAAATGAATTTGAGAATTGTTCTTTCCATGTCTTTGAAGAATTGTGTTGGGATTTTGATGGAGATTGCATTTTATCTATAGATTGCCTTTGGTATGATGGTCATTTTTACTATGTTACTTTTGTCAATTAATGAGGATGGGTGATCTCTACATTTTCTGAGATCTTCAATTTCTTTCTTGAGAGACTTGAAGTTATTGTCATACAGATCTTTCACTTATTTGGTCAGAGTTACATCAAGATATTTTATATTATTTGTGGCTATTGTGAAGGGAGTTGTTTCCCTAATTTCTTACGCAGACTGTTTATCCTTTGTATAAAGGAAGACTGCTGATTTATTTAATCTTATATCCAGCCACTTTGCTGAAGTTGCTTATCAGCTGGAGAAGTTCTCTGGTAGAATTTTTGGGGTTGCTTATGTATACAACCATATCACCTGCAACTAGTGATACCTTGACTTCTTTTACTAATTTCTATCCCCTTGATCTCTTTTTGTTGTCTTATTGTTCTAGCCAACAGTTAGAGTATTATATTAAATAGATATGGGGAGAGTGGGCATCCTTGCTTTGTCCCCTATTTCAGTGGGATTGCTTCAAGTATGTCTCCATTTAATTTGATATTGACTGTTGGTTTGCAGTAAATTGCTTGTATTATGTTTAGGTATGGGTCTTGAATTCTTGATCTCTTCAATACTTTTAACATGAAGGGGTATTGTATTTCATCAAATACTTTTTCTGCATCTAAGATGATCATGTGATTTTTTTTCTTTGAGTTTGTTTATATAGTGGATTATGTTAATGGATTTTCACATATTAAGCCAACTTTGCATCCCTGGGATGAAGCCAACTTGATCTTGGTGAATGATGGTTTTAATGTGTTCTTGGATTTGGTTTGCAAGAATTTTATTGAGTATTTTTGCACAGAACTCAAAATGATCAACAAGCTGAAGTGCTCAAGTAAGGATGCCTCAGTCCCATTTGGGAGAGAGAAGTAAGCAATCACAAGTGGGGAAAGAGGGAGGGACCTGAGTGAAAAAGTGGACAGGGGTGGTGGAGCAGTAGAGGGAAGAAGGGAACCTGATCTGGTATTTGGTGAGGGAAAAGGACTGAAACTCTGAGGGCTGGCAGAAAGAATGGAAACAGGCAACCTCAAGGAAATAGGAGGTTGGGGGAACCCTCCAAAATGCACCAGAGACCTGGGAGGTAAGAGACTCTCAGGAATCAAAGGGAGGGACCTTAGATGAAATGCCTGACAGTAGGGAGAAGGAACTTATAGAGCCCACCTATAGCAGGAAGACAGGACATCAAGTGAGGGCTGGGGTTGCCATCCCACAATCATATCTCTGACCCATAATTGTTACTGTCTGAAAGAATTATAGGGATGGGAATGGAGAGGAGCCTGAGAAAAAGAAGGTCCAGCGACAGGCCCAAAGTGAGATCCAGCTCAAAGGGAAGTCCCAAGGCCTGACACTATTACTGAGGCTATGGAGCACTCACAAACTATCATGACTGCCATCTGAAAAACCCAATTGTTGAATTAGGGAAGGCTGAAAGAAGCTGAGTGCCATGCCCACTTGTCTACTCAAGTAAAGTCTCCATGTCAGGCAGAGGCATAGGACTTCAAAGGAAGTTTGCCTCCTGGGTATTCAGTCAGTCTCTGGCATCTCCTAACTCAGACATGTTCCAGATTCACCTTTCCAATACTCAACACGCCTTCTTATTCAGACATAAAGGTGCCCCAAGAAATGATTCATAAATAGTTAAAACTAAGATTAAACATTGTTCCCTGGCCAGCACAGCATTCCAATATATCCTAATTTATTACCAAGCTGTCGTTAGCTTGGAATTTCTCACAAGGAAGCTGCCTTATCAGACAGGGTATCCTCAGAGTTAGCAACAGAGGTCAGGCATTACTAACTGTAAACATAGTTAGAATTCTCAGAGCAGTCCCACAGAAAACAGAATTGCTTTACATACCAGAGAGTAATTGAAGGGCTTCTCTCACTTAAGGGCAGTCTCTGGAACTGCTAGATTGGGACTTCCTGGTGCTTGCCTCCAACAGACCTAGAGAATTCGCTTGGAACTGCCAAGATAGCCCCAGTGGGAAGGGTACCACTGCTCTTCTGCTTTGCACCTGGATGCCTGATCTTACCAACCTTGATATGACTGTCATTTGCCTATGTGACTTCTGTCTTGCTGTCTGATCTTACTGATCTTGATGTGACCCTCACCTGCTACGTGACTTTTGTCATTCGCCCTGTTTTTCTGTATATTATTTAAACCTGGTTTTCATTTTGTACACATACATTCAGATTCGAGCATTTGAGTTTGAGAATTCGAGCTTCGATCCTCATGCTGTCTGTAGCCCTCCCATCCCAGAGCACTCAGGCCCGGGGAGTGCAGCACCTGCTTTAGACCCAGTGTGCTTCAGGTGGCCTCAGATGTACCTCAACCACTGAGCTGCCAGATTTTTCATTTCTCTTTTATAATAACTGTAAAAGTCTGATGCCATTGTTAAGAAATACACTCAGATTCTACACTTCCTGTGTTGACTCTGTTTGTCATCCACCGAATTCTTTGCCCACTTGGCAAGAACTCAACTCATCCCTCAGAACAAGAGGTCCCCACAGCAACCCAGTCCATGGCAGCTGAGGAGAAAGGAGATCCTGTAGGAGGACCAATAGTCTCCATTAATTTGGACTCCCAAGATCTCTCAACAACTGGACCACCAACCAGACAGCATACACCAGCTGATATGAGGTCCCTTATACCCATACCATAGAGGACTTATGGGTCTGTGTTCATTCAGAGATGATGTACATAACCCTCTAGAGACTAGAGGCCCCAAGGAGTTTAAAGGTCAGGTTGGGAGGGGTCTGGGGTCTTCCACGTGGAGACAGGAAGTGAGGAGGAGATATGGGATGTGGAGCAGTCAGAGGGTGGATCAGGGGTTGGGGGGGGATGGAATATGGAGTGTAGAAAATAAATAAATTTTAAAAAAAACCTCAGCACACTAAGTTTAAGAATTTGTTTAGATGCCATAAATTGTCTGCTACCAGGTTAAGAACAGACACTTTTTGTTTGTTTGTGTCGAGACAGGCTTTCTCCGTATAGTCCTGGCTGTCCTGAAATTCACTCTATAGACCAGGCTGTCCTCGAACTCAGAAATCTGCCTGCCTCTGCCTCTCAAGTGCTGAGATTAAAGGTGTGTGCCACCACTGCCCAGTACAATTTTAAGGATTAATAGGATGAAATTTTAAAGTAACCATTTAAAATAAAGATATTTAATTTCTAAAACTGTATTTAAATGTCACACAAAAATGTACTCATTAGTTGGCTCAGTTAAATTAGTAACTTATTTCACCTAATGAGTTTGGATCCAGTTTAAACTATTAAAATAGCTAAAACATAGTGAATATTGGTATGAGGATATTAAGAATGTCCTTCAGAAAACAGTGCATTCAGTCTGCCTCACATTAAGCAATCAACCATTTGCCTAGTCTTGTCCACAGAGTGAACAGATGTCATCTTTGAGATTTTACCAAAACACTGTAACTTATGTTTGATAAGGGACCACTATGTTGATATAAGTGTATCAATGATATTACTGCAGGGAGCACCTCTTCCATTCTCTCACCTATGGAACATAGAGACAGCACTAAGGCAAATAAGAAAAGCATCTTAGTCTCCTGAGCAGGAACAGGAGCTTTCATGATCTCCAAACTTCCACTAATGACTCAAAAGGAAGCCAAGATGTTTAGATAGATGACCCTTCAGACTAAAGCAGGATTTCTGAGATTCAGCAGGCATGCTTCTATAATGGATGCTTTCTTACATATGGAAGGGGACATCCATTGCCTTGTTATCCAATCAACCAGTGTTGTTTGCCTTACAGAATGTTTACAGAATCTCTAGCATCACTGGTCATTGCCTATAGTAATTCTCCTAGATATACGTAGAGTCTTTTTTTTCTCCCTTTTTAAAAAATTATATTTCTCTTTTATATATATATATATATATATATATATATATATATATATATATCACAACTGTATATTCCCCCTTCCCTTATACCAATCTCTCCCACATACACATCTTCTTGACCCCAGATCCACCCCTGTCTATACTTCCCCTTCAGAAAAGAGGCAGCTTCCCAGAAACATCAACCAAATGTGGCATAACAAGCTAAAATAAGAGCAAGTACCTATTCTCACAATCAAGGCTTACCAGTGTCTCCTAATAGTGGGAAAAGGACCCAAAAACAAGAAAAGGGGTCAGGAACAATCCCCTCTCCCACTGATAGGAGTGTGGCAAAAACACCAAGCTACAAACCAATAACGTGTGCAGAGGACCCAAGTCAGACCTATATAGTATCCCTGAACACTATGAACCCAATAGAGAATAGAGTCTGGGTCAGTTGTGTCTGTTGATCATTTTCTTGTAGTTCCTTTGATCCCTCTGGCTCCTCCAATCCTTCCTCCCCATCTTCTGCAGGATTCCTAGAACTACAACTAATATTTGGCTATGGGACCCTTCATCTGCTACCGTCAATGGATCAAGTCTCTTAGATGATAATTATGTAGGTCAGAGGTTGTGTTGAGCCCTATCCTGTATTACATAGCCTGTAAAAGAAAACTTGCCCTTGAATATAAACTAAAATCCAGTTATTTTTAGTGTAATGGTAATTGGTTTGGGGCACTCCTGTGGCATGGGATGATCTCTGCAATAGGTAGCAAGTATTAACTTGGTTAACACTCTCCCTCCTGCTTTATCCTGCATACAGAAAGAAATGAAGGGAACAAGCTATGTGACTCAAGATATTCTCATTGCTTTCTTATGTGTTGTCTGAATAGACTGTTTTGAATAAAGTTTCCTTCAGAAGGTAGTTCTGGATAGAAATGTATTACTGAATCTCTAACACTGTGATACTTATAGTTTTGTATTTGTACACTAAAGCTATCCATTTTTACATGTGTTTTAAGGCACCTACAAGTGCTTTAAAACATTCCCAGGAATAAAGATGAGGGTCTGTGGGTAAAATCTTTGATTATATTTCTAGAGGATACAGGTTTGATTTCCAGCACCTACACGATGGCTCTGAACTCCAGGTTCAGAGGATATAATGGCATCTTCTAGTCTTGGGCACTGGGCATACACAGGCTATATAAACTTATGCAGGCAAATAATCGATACATATAAAATAATAATTGAAAAATATCTTTCTTTTATTAAAATTGAAATTTTATTGAAATCAATAGCTGTATGTGTTTAGTCATGGCAAATGATGTATTTGGTAGACAGAGTTTGTTTTACCACGAAATGCTGCTGTTTATTGGCAAACTTCTATATGTCTATAATTAAACAACACTTTAGTCTCCCCAGTTAATAAGGCTAGCAGCAGCCTCTGTCCCTTGGGCCTTGTCAATTTGAAGCCACCTCCCTGTGTGCTGTCAAAACTATGTTGACTTAATTTGCTTAATTGTAAAAATACAATCTGGGTGCTTCAAACATAAAGGAAACAGAATTTGTTCTCATCCTCCTTCATTTCTTCCTCCTAGTATGGATAGCAAATATCCTGTGCCCAGCTGTATTCCTACTGAACAGTGGGAGTGAATAGAAGGAAATGCTAATTTGTATTTCCTGTTCAGAGATCTACACATCTAAATAAATATACTTACTCCTAAAAGACACATATTTAAAATACCCATATGAACGTCTACAGAAAGATTTGATTTTATAATAAGAAGTGGTAATGTTTGTATTAACTGTCCTGAACTGTGACTGCTCAGAGAAAAAGGCAACAGATTGATTTTTTTTATACACCACTTGGCTTTTGAACAGATATATTTTGATCCAGCTAAGCATCCACAACAAGTGTGAGCTCTTGCATTCTTCTGCTTTTAATTAATTATTTGAGCTTTATACATTGTATTTTGATCATATTCAGTCCCTTCTACCCACTCCTCAAAGATCCATCCCTAGTGACTAGTTCATAGTCACCTGTTTCTTCATTTTTCTGTTAACTACTAAGGACAGCTAATGCTGGCTATATATACTCTGGGATGTGCAGCCATTCATTAGAGGTAAACATAACAGGGGTCACACCCTTACAGAAAAGCATTAAACAACAACTTTTCAGATAGTCATGAGGCTTGCTGACTACTTACCCTGCCCATTATGGGATCATGTCTGGTTTGGACTTGTGTAGTCTTTGGTGGTGCTGGTGCAATTGCTCTGAAGTTATGTGTTCAAGTTCTGTACTGTGTCCTGAAGACACTTTTTATTCTGGTAGTCATTCAGAACCTTAAGCTCTTAAAATTTTTCTGCCTCATCTTTCTAAGTTTTCCTTTACTTTTGTGAGGAGAGGCTGTGATACAGATGCCGATATCTCATTTAGGCAGGAACACTCTGTAGTCTCTTTATTCTCTGTAAAGTGTCTAGTTGGGGATTTTTCTGTTAATTGACAAAAGAAGTTTATCTGATGACCTTCAAGAGATGCACTGATCTATACTTAACAATAAGTCAAGAGGATTTGTTTTCATTCTATGTACCTTTAGCAAGGTAATAGAAATGGCATTGCTGGTGGAATCTCTGAGTTTTCTTGTCTAGCCCCTCACAGGTTCTGGACACTCACAACTGTTCCAGATAATGAATCTATACTGTGCAGCAGAGTTTGAATAGAATCATAAAGCTGTTCTTTATTCCCTTAACATTCATGCTACTTTGGTACAAGTGGACATTATCTGCCAAATTGGTTTTCTTATAGTTCACAGGGGTCTCAGATAAGTAAGATTGATACTTAATTTTGTCTTATTACAACATGCACAGTACCAGTGGAGAAGATGTTTTCATGTCAATATCAGTTCGTCAGGACCAGATTGATTTCTTCATATTCTATAACTCCTTATATTCAGTGTCTTCAGCAATAGGGTTTAATCCTCAAGTTTTAATGGGCAACCAAACACAATAGAATAGTATAAAACCCACAGTGTGTAGAAAAGAGCCTAAGAAAAGGCACAACAAACAGGTATAGATGCAGAGAGCAACTTGTTTGTATATACAGAAATCCTGTAATAAATCTTATTTTAAGAGTAATCTTGGCTTAAAGTTCTTTCATATGATAGCATCCACATCATGTACATCAAAATGTAACATTAATGGTATTTTGAATTTAAAATATATTTAATTTCTAAGATTAATAATGAAACACACATGCACAATATCTCATCGATAAAAACTTTTTGCTTGATAGTGAAACTATTCCTGGCATGTTTGTCATATGTGATGAAAATATTTCACACTAGTTACAATCTCTGAATGATAGGAACACAAGAATATGACAAATATGCACATTTAACTTCAATTCCTGATAATTTTGACTCTAATCTTTGGATTCAAAGTTAATAATGTGCTATAAAGATTGCAAGGGCTGCATCTAAAAAAAGAGATCTACGTTCCAATTTACACTTTAGAATCAGACATTTAAGTAATCTCAGAGTCAATTCAGCGTGTCGAATTGTGCAAAGAAGAAACTTGAACTTTTTTCTCCAAAATGTTTTATTTAACCACATAAACAGGCATTTTCTACATCAGTGCTATGTATTGATGCTGAATTTTTAAAACTGTGTGTGTGCTCTTGCATATGCATGCTCGGAACACAGCACAGCTCTAGGTATCATTGCTGAGGCAGCAGCAGACTAGGAACCCAGCAAGTCCAAGGTATGCACATGTTTTGTCCTTCCTCGCTCTGAAATTATAAGAATGTGCCACCTTATCTGGAGTTTTAGGAAGCAGTGGACATGCATCAGGTGTTCAAGCTTGTGAGGCACACACTTTAGTTTGTTCTGAGTTATTCCTCAGTGCCACAAAAGATAGGTTTTTCTTAATATTATTGTCAGATAGATTATTATTATCTTTAAAAGAATACAGGGAGATTTTACATATATACCAATAAAACAACTTGGTTGAAAGGAGATTATCCTGAACAGAGTATCAGTTCTGCTGATCATCTTGCTTTTTGCAGTGCACAGTCCATTTTGTAGAGCAAAGGTTATTCTACTTCAAGATCTTTTAGCTCACAGCAGTAATAGGTGACTTTCTGTCACTCTTTAGTCTTTGAAGAACACAATCTTTCTTTTTGACAGAAGAAAGTGACAATTAAAATTTCAACATGTGGGAAGTATTTGAAATTACGCAACCTCATTTTGTCCTGAATTAAAAGAGACTGGCATTGAGATGTGATTATTTGCATGCGCATATTATAGCTAATATAGTAGATGGGACCTTCTTCTATTTCTGAATACAGCAGCATCTATATGAGCACATTTATTGATGGATATCAGTAGGTAATGATACCCAAAATGCATTTATTTGATAATACAGTAAATATTAGATACTTTACTCAGGATAAACAGTGTATATTCATTTCTCCAAAGTCCTTGAGAGTTTCATTTTCCTCCTACTTTAAATTGTCATCAATATGTTTACATTTACAGAGTGAAACATAAAGCCTTTCTTGAGTTTGAGAAAAATGCTAGCTGGTTGCTATTACGAAAAAAAAAAAATTGAGAATGAGAATATTCACTTCTTAAATCATTATGTTCTTCTTTGTGAATAAATGCAATTTTATTTATATAGTTTTATATTTTTCAAACCCATGAAAGCATCAGTTCTATACCTATAAAGAAGCTTATCTCTTTCAAATATTTTAGAATTTCTAAGCTAGTCTATTTGTATGACCTGCATTTTCCAGATGAATAAACTGATAATGGCAGATATTATTGAGGCCTGTCTTTCTCTGTTAATTATAAAACCTTCCCATGCATGATTGCCATTTTATTCATGGATCCCATACTACAAATTCTAAGTTTGGTTTCTTTAATTTAATACATTCACTTTCACCCAGTGTTCTATAATATCAGAAGATTATGTCATCTAAATAGTATTTTTATACTTAATAGTATATATGTAATTAGATACAATATATACTGTAATACATTAAAAGTATAATATTATTATTTTGAGTACCTAGTTCATATGGCAAAGTACTTTCCTGGCATGCATCAACCCTTGGGTTGATCCCAGCACTTGGGAGGCTGTCTCAGTCAAATTATAAATACATAGCCATTCTTCTCTACATAGTAAAATGTGAGACCATAATGGGCTACATAACACTATGGCTCCCAAAAAAGGAGTAAAGTATTGTAATGCTATTACACAATCATGAATACAGAGAATAAGATTAATAGTAGTAATAATAATAATTATAATTTTCTTTGTAATTTTCTTCAAGCATTTTATTTTTCTGTTTTGAAATACTAGAGTAAGATGCCATCATGATTCTTTGAGCTTTTAATATGAATGCTATTACAATTTTATAAAAACAATATTATTTTCCAGAAATACATTTATTTTGTATCAGAACTCACTAGCTATTTGTCAGATACGCTAGTTAAATTCAAAGTCCCAGATTCTACAGCTTGTACATTTTTTCACTGTATGTATGTATAAAGATATATATATATATATATATATGCCTTTCCTTCAATATTTCTTTGCAAGTCAGTCACCTTCTCTGATAGACAAACAAAAAGAACAAAGCAGGTGACATTACGGAGTTGAATAAAGTAAAATATACTCACTTGGTGACAATCACTGCATTAATCTAAACTTGCAGCTCTCTTTTTTTTTTGAAAAAGAAACTTTTATCACATCCCAAATTTTAATTGAAATGACATGATTGACATAATTTTCCAGTACATTTATCTCATATCCTTGAGTGATTCGTGTCACACTTCTGAAAAAAAATAACACATATGTAAAGGTATTTCATGCTAATGACCCCATAAAATTTGTTTTTCATGTTGGTTACCATTAACTTAATTTCATTTGTAATGAGTCAATTATACAATAAGTATATGGTAAGTTAATTTGTTCTTGTGTCTACTGAAGATCTTAAATCTGTATCTTTAATTAAAAATGGAAATGATACTCTAAACTTAATTTTAGTGTTTAATAATGATTAAAAGAGACATTTTCACCTGAGGGTATAGTCCCTGCTTAAATAAAGTAGTGTCCCGTGAGGGTTGGATGTGCTCTAGTCGACCCATTCAAGAATATTTGGGTAACTGCAACAAATCATTCTTCATAGATGCCTATCTGTGTGTGCACATGGAAGAGGCTTCATCATGCTTGCTTTTTAATAAGAGAATTCTAATTTCACTAAGGTCATCTCATTAAGTTGTGAGACTCTTCCTTTCCAACGTAATCATTTCCCAAAGCTCAAATATCTACTATCACCATGAGGATTCAATGCAAACATGAATTATAGGGAACACATCCATTTGAACTGACATAGTTCTATTTCAGACTGTAAAAGAGGACTAATCTGAGCTTTTTTGTTTTGTTTTGTTTTCCTATTTTTTTTCTTAAAGAGTTTTCTATCTATCTCTTTCCTCTTAGGGTGTTCTTTTCATAGCTTCTCAACCAAATCAAACTCCTTCAAAGTATATTTTAGATATTCACTCAGCAACCCTTTTGTTATGCATTGTCTGTTAATTTTAAAGTGGCAAGGCATTAGTCACTGTTCTCATTGTTGGGACAGCATCTCTGACATAATTGAGATAGGACGTATTTTGCATCACAGTTTCAGAAGGTGGATGCTGTATTTCATTGGCTCCATGTGCTTGGGGAGAATATACATCAGAAGTGTGAGATGAGATACCTTACATCACAGCAGACAGGAAGTGGGATATAAGGAGCTACTAGAGACCAGGGAAGACCTTCAATATACATCCTCAGTGACTACCTCCTCTAGCTAGGACATAGCACCTAAGGATTCCACAACCTCCCAGGATAACATTACATAACATTCAACACTTATGGTAGTATATCAGTGGTTCTCAACCTTCCTGAGGCTTTAACCCTTTAATACAGTTCCTCATGTTGTGGTATTTTCTACCATAGAATTATTTTTGTGGCTACTCCGTAACTGTAACTTTGCTACTGTTATGAAATATACTATAAATATATAATATGTAAGATATCTGCTATGCAACCCCCAGTGGGGTTGCAACCCCAGGTCGAGTACCACTGTTATAGAGGGTGTTTCACTTTCAAACTATGAGGGGTAACTCTTCTGGCTACACTTAATAGACAATCCCCTTGTTTTAAGTTTCCATGGTCAATTCAAGTCATATTAATGTAAATTACACAGCATGGGGCCCACTTTAATGTGTGTAATACATATTTAACTATATTTCTTCTAAGTAAATACAATGTGTCCACTTGATCTGAATGTGTAGACATTCAGAGAACCTATGGCCATCTAGCATATGTGGCCACCTTTATCAACACTGATATATTCTGCTTTGGCATGCCTGTGCCTGTTAGGATCAATGGAAAACCAAAATGTGAACTTCAATCTCCAACTGTCATTTCTACTATCATTTGGCTCAAACTATCCTTCAAGAGCCTCAGGTAAAAGAGTAGAACCGATAAATAATGGTAACATAAATTAAAATAGAGTTTTGTCTTGAATAGTGAGGAATTAAACCCATGAAATTTCTAGGACATAATCGCTATGGTTTACTTCATATGTGTCTGAGGTGTCAAAGGAACCATAAAATTTAAGAGATGAAGTTGCAAAAATCACAAAACCTTCAATTATGTTATTAGTACTGCAGATAAAACGTTTCTTTGTAAGAGTAACTTCTAACTCTTATTTAAAACAATGTTCCTGTGTACAGCCTTGGAAATCATTCCAAATGATATATCACAGTAGATGCTGGCTTGTGTAATACATGAAGTGAAAAAGAGTGTAAAAGGAAAAAGAGTGTTACCGTGAGAAACACACACAAACACATACACTTGCACATGCATGCATGTGTGTGTCTGTGTGTGTGTGTGTGTATGTGTGTATGTGTGTGTGTTTAAATATACTGTGTGTAGTTGATTAGAATGTGGTGGCCTAGACACTCTGGGAAGCTATGGCTCTCTAGTGTATGTGTGTGTTTGTGTGTTTACAGTCCTTCAGTGAATTATACATTGTATTATGTGGAAGAGAAAGAAAGCACATGACTTACTAAGACTCTTGGTCTTTTGGAAACTCATCTCAAATTTCATGCTATAATTTTCAGGGATTATCTCCCTGTACAGCCTAACCAGTCCCAGCAAAGGACAAACTAACTGCTCAACTAATGCTCCACGGTGTCACAGCTTGTAAAGCACCTAGACCTTCCTCCCTAGTAAAACAAAAGTACTTCTTATCCTGAGCTGAACAACATAAGGAGACTGCAATGTGGAGACAGATGGCATGCGACAATGGAGAACATATCCAAGTGCCTTTCATGCTACCTGACATGTAATCATGAATGTGCAGAGCTAGAGGGGAGGGATTTATTAGTGGTGAGTGCCTCTTTCTGCTGCCAACTTAATGTAATTAAGGTAAGGGAACAAATTAAAGACTAAGGAGAAAAAATTAAAATCACCTTAATGTGAATTGAGACAAATATACTATATTATAATATTTATGAGTTTGCATAGCTACCAACAAGTACATTGAACCGGAATAGATATTTTAAAACAAAACACAAAAAGCCTAGTTCAATATCACTGAAAGCATATATTTTTAAAGGAGTATTTTTAAGAAAATCAAATCCCAAACACTTTAAAAAAGTGAATGCTTACAAATGGTAGCAGGCTTGCTGATATACTGTAACTGCAAAAGCTTCCAAGGAGTACCAAGTATGCAACAAGGAGTCATGCTCTAATGCATTGTTCAGGATAATGCATTGATACTTTTATGACATAGGTATTGAAATCTTCCGCAGGGACAGCAGATATGAAAATGAAAGCAGCAGAGTCTTTCCATTTGGTTTGCCTCTGGGAATCCTATTACCAGTGAATACCACTACTTCCAAGGAGAGCGCATGGGGAATACCACACACCCAGTGGCTGGGAATGGTTTCTCCTTGCCCCCTAGGGCTTACTGGGAATTGAGCAGGACTAGGTAAGGAGGGAATCTGGTGTAAGGTAAGGTATACTAACAGGCTACCCAAGTTGGAGCCGAAGCTCCTAAGGGTTCTCCATTTGGTGGGGCTCCAAAGGAAAGAGAAAAACTGTGGGAGAAGCACCACTCAGAAGAAGGATCTCTACCATAGTCAGTCCACTCTGAAATCCAATCTGAATCCCATTGGAGCAATCTGAAGAATGAGATGAAAACAATGATCACAGAATCATGCAGATGGGAGTAGCTGAATCTCTGGGCTGAACTGGCACATCTGAAGGAGAGGAGTTGATGCGATGGTCTCCTCCACTTACTTGAATTGTGCAAACCCTTACAGCAAGCAATATGAAATCACAACCCACACACCAGGGCAAAACCAGGTAGTTCTTTGTTAATATGTGAAGGTATAGGAAAAATGAGGCAGAAAAACAGTAAAACTCCACCTTCACAGACTGAGCCTGCTTGACTGGATCAGGAGGGGCCCTCCACTCTTACTTGGGTGAAGTTTGGGCACATTTAGATGGCTGGGAAACAGGAATATGTACATATACATACACAAGGGGAGCTACGAGGATGTTAAAGCTTTTTTATTGTGTGTGTGTGTGTGTGTGTGTGTGTGTGTGTGTGTGTGTGTGTGGTTTAACTGGTAGAAGAACTGCTTTTTCCATACTCACACATGTTGTTTGTGCAAGTGAAATGAAACAGTCTGAGCCTCTACTACTCTTCATGGCTAGGGGTTGTTACCCAGTTGTGCCAACACAGTTTCTCATGACCTGAGGCTATTGTCAGAAGGAAGACAAAAAAAAAAAGTATACTGAATCACGTGCTATGTATTTCATTAGCAAAATATGTATAAGAGGAGGAAATAAACAGATAGATTTAAATAAGACAACAGGGCTGGAGAGATGATTCAGTGGTTAAGAGCATTTGGCAGTACTTATGGGTGGGCGGGGTGGGTGGGGCAAGGATTGGTTCCCAGAATTGACATGGAAGTTCACAGCCATCTAACTCCAGTACAAGGAGTTTTGGTGCCTCCTGGCCTCCATAGACACCACACATGTACACAATGCACATACATGCAGGCAAAAATAGCACTCACCTACCTAAATTAAAATAAAAACAAACCTTTTTTTAAAGGACCAAAAAGAGAGACATTTAAATAAATTAATTCAAACTAAATTCAAACTCAAGAAAGGAAATTATGAAGTTCAGAACAAAAGTCAATAAACAAGAACAAAGAGTAAACCAGAAAATCAATGAAATCAAATGTATTTTCTTTGAGAAAATTGATAAATTGCTAAACAATTAGGCAAATTGATCAGGAGCAAAGAGTTATGTAAAGTACCACAGGGAATGCTATAAATCCCTTGATGTAAGCAAATTTGTCAATGTAGATCAAAAGGGAAAGTTGTTTAAGATGTTCAATCTACCAAAGCTCACCCACAAGGAAATGCCTACCTTAAATAAAGCTTTGTGATTATAAAGAGTAGCTTCAAAAAGTTTCATTGGTGATTTCTAACAAGCATCTAAATAACATGTGTACATAAGTACATACATTTACACACACACACATGCACACGCATGTATGGACACACAGACACACACACCACAACAGAACTTATAGAAAATAGAAACCATAAATTTGAGAGAGAGTGGGGAAGTGAATCATGGAAACAGTTTCCAGAAAGGGAAGAGACAAACGATAATTATATTTGTATTTAAAAAAAAAATGGCTTTGCTTTATTTTTTGTTTTTTAAACAAGATCTTTAAAAAAAAAAAACATACATGCACAATCTACTTAGACAATGTAAGCTTGACCTGAAAATGGTAACACCTACAGATAGGCTAACCTGAAATGGAGAAATAGAATGAGGACTCAACCCTAGAAACAAACAAACAAAAACAAACAACAACAAAAACCCAAAACTACAAGCAATGAAGGAATATTGAGAGTGGGAGAAAAGAGTTTCTTTAGGAAACAGCCCTCTAATTGTTTATCCAATAACAAGTGGCTAATCCCAAAATCATATACTAGAAATAGCATCAGCATTAGTTCATAGTAAAAACATCATGAGTCACGGGAAAACTAGTTTCAGAAATAAAAATCAAACTTCTTGGGAGGCAGAGGCAGGTGGATTTCTGAATTCCTGGCCAACCTGGTCTACAGAGTGAGTTCCAGGACAACCAGGGCTACACAGAGAAACCCTGTCTCGAAAAACCAAAAAAAAAAAAAAAAAAAAAAAAAAAAAAAAAAAAAAAAAAAAAAAATCAAACTTCTTTACCATTATAAGGAGTATGATCAAAATACTTGACAAGAGTTTTTGTGTCAAAAATTAAGGGAAAAAACTAAGCAATCAAACAAAAGAACAAAATAAACAACTAAAGCGATCTATACAACATTTATTCAACATCGGCTTCTTTGTAACAGTCAGTCCAGTAAGACATGAAAAGGGAAAGAAAACAAAAAGAACAGAAACTACGAGACTATCACACGAATAGGAAGAGATAAAACTATTGTTAGTTGAATAACACTTCTGCATATACAGAAAATCCTACAGAATCTGCAAACATTGAAGCTATTACACATGTGACTAAGTCATAATAGAATGTCACAGTATGAAAACTTAAGTTCTTCTGTATTGTAAAAGGAAAAATAGACATCAAAAGTGTCATTTGCCCATCTGTATAAATGGGTAAAGTACTTGTAATATATTTGAAGAATAAAATTCAAAATCTACATCTTCAACATCACAAAATACCAGTTAAAATTGATTTTAAAATAAAACTAAATGAAGATGCTATGAAGAGTTTGTTTATAAATCAGAAGATCTTGGATTGTTACTATGTCAAAACCACTTACTTAAATAGACTTCCGAATTAGTAGTTTACAATAGAGATCACATCATAGCAGCATAGCGTGCAGAGTCATGGGAAGCCAAGCTAAGGAACTGTGGATATGTGTACATAGGACAGGCTTGGAAGAATCTCATGAATCATGAGAACGTGGGCTCTTTCCAACCTATTGACAGTTATTTGGTTTTGATTTTGAAGTAGGATTAGATTTGCAGAAGAAACCTCTATGTTTCTCACCTAGATTCCTCTAATGCTAATTTCCACACAGCTATATTTAAATTATGGTGAACAATCTGTTAATGTGATGCATACTGTTAACTGAATTACATTTTTCATGGTTCATTAGCTTTTTACATATAATTTCTATTCTCTCCTCGTCCTACTGGGGTACCACATTTTATTTGTCTGTCATCCTTACTCTTCTTTGGTTGCAATAGTATCTATACCTTTTGTTGAAGAGCTTTCAAAACACTGGAATGGTTTTAATGATTTGAGGGGTGGGGAGTAAGCTGAGAACTGTTCAATCATATTAGCTTGGCAAGTTTTATCAATTGCATTAGAAGTTATGAGACTGAGTGAAGTCACAGAAGGACATTTCAAGGAAAGAATAGTTTCAGGTACAAGTACCAGTTAGTGTTAAGCACATTCATATGGAGAGGCAGGTGGATGAAAGATGACAGTAAAGGTGACCTTCGTGTTTTAATAATGTTACTGTACAAAGATGACCATGACTGAGAAAGCAAAATGGACAGGTTACTAGTTATATTTTTCCAAATACTTAAACACATTGTTTTTTTTTTTTCCATTTGAGACAGAGCTTCACATATCAGGGTTCAATCTCCCTAATTAGTTAACCCAATTTTGAACTTCTGAGCCTCTTTGTCTCTACCTTCCAACTGCTGGTGTCTCAGAACTTTAGCACCATGCCTGAGTTTCTGGGGCTGAAGGCTGTACACAGTGCTTTTTACATACTGAGCAAGCATTCTACTAACCTAGCTATACCTGAAGCTCTAACACAGTCTAGATTTTAGAGGATTATTTAGTATATATTTTCATAGGATATAATTTATTAAAACATATAGTAATATATTTTAGAAACAACTTTGAAACGAAGACATTTCTTCATGTTTTGATATATATATGGTATATTTGCCTGTATGTGGGTTTGTCTATTCAGAGTTACACATGTATATAGGTGTATGTACACATGTGTAAGCATACATGTGGATGGCAGAGGTTGATGACCAGTGACTTTTGCTGTGGCTTTCAACCTTATTTGCTAGGCAGGACCTCATACTCACAGGCTAAGGTATCTAGTCAACTTGTCTTGGAGATACTTTCTCCGAGTATTCAGATCATAGAACTCAACTTTTATGTGAAGCTGAAGATCCAGGCATTGGTCTTTGTACCTATTTGACAAATATGGCATACTGTTTAAATCAGAGGAAATATATCCTTATTCAACATTTAGCGTTTCTTCATCACTAAAAACATGCAAAACTCATTCTTATAGTTTATTTTTATTTTTTATTTTTACTCATTCCTTTACATGTTACTCACTGCACCCTCACTTTTACCCACTCCTACACTCTTTCCTCCTATCCCCCTCCCCTTTTCCTTTGAGTGAATGGGGATCCCCCTGAGTATTCCTCCATCTTAGCACATCAACTCTCTGCAAGGCTAGATATATCCTCTCCCACTAAAGCCAGACAAGGCAACCCAGCTACAAGAACATATCACATGTACAGACAACAGCTTTTGGGATAGCCTCCATTCCAATTGTAGCTTTTGGGATATCACCTTTAAATATGTGTGGGAGGCCTAGGTCCAGCCCATATGTGTTCTGTGGCTAGTGGTTCAGTCTCTGAGAGCCCAAGGGTCCAGGTTAGTTGACTATGTTGATCTTCCTGTGAAGTTCCTATCCCTTTCAGAGTTGCAATCCTCCCTCCTGTTCTTCAATAATAATCCCCATCCACTGTGGCTGTGTGTGTCTGCATCAGTCTTGTCAGCTCAGAATGAGCCTCTCAGAAGAAAGCAATGCTGTATTACTATCTGTAAAAATAACAGAGTATTAAAAATTGTGTTAGGTATTGGTGCTTGTCCATGGGATGAGTAACAAGTTGGGTCAGTTATTGATTGATCATTTCCTCAGTCTCTGCTCCATTCTCTGTGCATACATTTCTAGTAGACAGGAGAAATTTGGGTTTGAAAGTTTTGTGGGTTGGTTGGTGTCCCTATTTCTCCACTGGGGTATCCAGTTTTATGCTGAGGTCCTTGATCCACTGGGACTTGAGTTTCATGCAGAGTGATAAATTTGGATCTATTTTCACTCTTCTTCTTGTAGATACACAGCTAGTCTTGCACCATTTGCTGAAGATGCTTTCATTTTTATATCGTATGGTTTTGGCTTCTTTATCAAAATTCAAGTGTCCACAGGTGTGTGAGTTTATTTTTGGGTCTTTGATTCAATAGCAATGATCAACCTGTGTGATTCTGTACCAATACCATGCAGTTTTATTACTAATGCTCTGTAGTACAGCTTGAGGTCAGGGGATGGTGAATCTTCCCAAAGTTATTTTATTGTTCAGGATTGTTTTGGCTATCCTGGGTGTTTTGTTGAAGTTGAAAATTGCTCTTTGAAGGTCTATAAAAATTGTGTTGGAATTATGATGGGGATTGAATTAAATCTGTAGATTGCTTTTGGAAAGATGGCCATTTTTACTATGTTAGCCTTATTAATTCATGAGCATGGGAGATCTTTCCATCTTCCGATATCTTATTCCATTTCTTTCTTCAGGGACTACAAGTTCTTGTCATACAGATCTTTCACTTGCTTGGCTAGAGTTACACCAAGATATTTTCTATTATTTGTAACTATTGTGAGGGGTGTTTTTCCTCTAATTTCCTTCTCTGTTTATCATTTGTATAAAGGAGGGCTGTGGATTTCTTTGAGTTAATTTTGTAATCAGCCACTATGCTGAAGATATTTATCAGATGTAAGAGTTCTCTGGTAGATTTTTTGGGGAGACTTAAGTATACTATCATATCATTTGAAAGTAGTGATACTTTAACTTCTTCCTTTCCAATTTGCATCCTTTTGATCTCCTTTAGTTTTCTTATTGCTCTGGCTAGAACTTCAAGTACTATATAGAACAGATAAAGAGAGAGTGGGCAGCCATGCCTTATCCCTGATTGTAGTGGAATTGCTTTACATTTCTCTTCATTTAGTTTGATGATGGCTTATTAACTTGTTGTATATTGCTTTAATTATGTTTAGCTACATGCTTTGTATCCCTGACCTCTCAAATGCTTTTAACCTGAAGGGGTGTTGGATTTTATCAAAGGCTTTCTCAGCATCTGAAGAGATGATCATTTGATTTTTTTCTTTCCATTGTTTATATGGTGAATTACATAGATACATTTTCATAAACTGAACCAGGCCTGCATCTTTGGGATGGAGTGTACTTAATCATGATGGATGATGTTTTTGGTGTGTTTCTGGATTTAGTTTATAAGTATTCATTGAATAGCTTTGCATCTATGTTCATAAGAGAAATTTTTCTAAATTTCTGTGTCTTTGTTAAGTCTTTGTGTGGTTTATTATATGACTGTGGTTTTATAGAATGAGACTGGGAGTATTTCTTATGTTTCTACTTTGTGGAATAGTTTGAGGTGCATTGGTATTGGCTCTTCTTTTAAAGGAAAGTCTGGTAGAATTTTGTATTAAGACCATCTGGCTTCGAGACTTTTTGGTTGGAAGATGTTTAGTGACTGCTTCTATTCCTTTTGGGGTTATAGGACTGTTTAAATAGTTTACTTGATCTTAATAAAGCTTTGGCAAGTGCTAACTGTCTAGACAATTGTCTATTTTGTTAAGAATTTCCAATTCTATAAATATACGCTTTTGAAGTAAGACCTAATGCTTCTTTGAATTTCCTCAGTGTCAGTGTTATGTCTTCCTTTTCATTTCTGATTTTGTTTTTGTGGATACTGTCCCTGTATCTTTTGGTTAGTTTGGCTAAGGGTTTGTGTATCTTGTTGATTTCTCAAAAAGAAAAAAAGAAAAAAAGAAAGAAAGAAGCTCTTGGTTTCTTTGATTCGTTGCATTGTTTTCTTCGTTTCTAACTGATTTCAGTACTGATTTTGATTATTTCCTGACTTCTACCCCTTCTTGATGTGCTTGCTTCATTTTTTTCCCTAGAGCTTTCAGATGTATTTTTAAATTGCTAGTATGAGATAGAGGCACTTAGTATTATGAATTTTGGTTGTGCCTTCTTTTTCATTGAATTCTCAGAAGTCTTTCATTTCTTTCTATTTCTTCTTTGACCCAGATGTAATTGAGTAAAGAGTTGTTCAATTTTCATATGTGTGTAGACTTTCTGGTGTTTCTGTGGTGTTTAAGTCCAGCTTTAATACATTGTGGTCTGATAACATATATGACATTATTTCAATTTTCTTGTATCTGTTAAGGCTTGCTTTGTGAAGAACTATATGTTCAATTTTGCAGAAGGAGCCATGAGATGCTAAGAAGAATGTATATTCTTTTTTGTTTGGGTAAAATATTCTATAGATGTCTGCTAGGTGCGTTTAATTCATAATGTCTATTCATTTCATTATTTCTCTTTTTACATATTTATTTCTGGATAACTTGCCAGTTGTTGAGGCAGTGGGGTATGTTGAAGTCTTCCACTACTAATGTTTGGGTTTCAATGTGCTATTTAAACTTTAGCAATGTTTCTTTAATAAATGTGAATGCCCTTATGTTTGGGGCATAGATGTTCAGACCTGAGATCTCAACTTGGTAGAGTTTTCTTTTGTTGAGTGTGAAGTGCCCTTTACTGTCTCTTTTGATTAATTTTAGTAGAAAATGTATTTTATTAGATATTAGAATGGCTACTTGAGCTTGCTTTTTGGGTCCATTTCCTTGGAAAACTTTTTTCCAACCCTTTATTCTGAGGTAATATTTATCTTTATTGCTGAAGTGTGTTTTTTGTATGCAGCAGAATGATGGATCATGTTTTCAAATATATTCTCTTAATCTGTGTCTATTGGAGAACTGAGTCTATTGATATTGAGATATTAATGACCAACAATTGTTATTTTGGTGTTGGTAGTTTTACCTTGTATATGGTGAGTGTGTATGTTTGTGTGCTTTCCTTGGTTTTGCTAATAT
>JADRCC010578778.1:0-11409 GCA_019843855.1 Hylomyscus alleni
ACACACACACACACACACACACACACACACACACACACTCGTACAACCCACCTGTAGGAAAGAACACATGGTATTTGTATTTTTGGGTCTGGGTTACCTAACTTAATATAGTTTCCAGATCTGTCTCTTCTCATGACAATTTCACTATTTTATTTCCCCTTGTGTCTGCACAAAATTCAACTATATGTCTATACCATATTTCTCTCTCTCTCTCTCTCTCTTGGTTTTTGTTTTTGTTTTTCAAGACAGGGTTTCTCTGTGGTAGCCCTGACTGTCCCGGAATTCACTCTGTAGACCAGGCTAGCCTTGGACTCAGAAATCCGCCTGTCTCTGCTTTCCAAGTGCTGGGATTAAAGACGTGTACCACCACTGCCCTGCTATGCCATATTTTCTCAGTCCACTCATCCATTGGCAGACATTTAGACTTGTTCCATGTTCTTGCTGTCATGAATAGAGCCTCAGTGACACGTGTTCAAGGATGGTAGGTACAGACCCAGGAGTGGCTTGGTCTTTTGGTAGCTGTAGTTGGTATATTTTGAGGAACTCTTATACTTATTTCCACAGTGAGGACACTAGTTTACCCTTCCCAGTAGTGAGTAAGGTTCTTTCCCCAATTCTAGCATTCGTCGGTTGTTTTCTTGATTGTTACCTATTTTGACCAGGCTGAAATGACATCTTCAAGCAACTTTTATTTACATTTCCCTGATAGCAAAGGATGCTGAACATTTTAAAAGATATTTATTGGTCATTTGTGCTTCTTGTTTTGAGAACTATCTATCCTGTCCACGAAGTCTGTTCTACTCGTTAGTCCATTTATTTGGTTAGTTGTTTTCTTAGTTTGGCATATGTTTTTGTAGTTCTTACTATATTCTTAAAATGGATCAAGATTGGTGAATAATAGCCCATAACAATAGCACCAGTGATGTTTTTGCTAGTACTGGTGGCGGATCTGGCTCAGAATTAAGTAGTCTGATGAAAGTTAAAAAAAAAAAAAAAAAGATTTCTAGTTGTCCAGGTTCATTATGTTAATGGCCTTGTGAGTGTTGGAATGGTCAGAGGTGGAAAAAGGTTGTTTAAGGCTGTGAGGATTTTCCAACACTCAGATTTGGCATCCACCACTCTTTTCTGAATGACAGCTGAGGGGATAAAGGATGGTATTGACTCAATGCCCGTCTCCTAGTGACTGGGCTTTGGGGACAGGCCATGGAGGTGCCTGAGCAGAGAGCAGCTTGCTCCCTGAAGTCTGAAAGAGAAAGTCATCAACAGTTAAAACACTCATTGATGTCATAGGAGGAATGAATCTGTGCTCTGAGAGCTCAGTTCCAGCTGGGCCTGCAGCCATGGAGAGATGGGTGGGGTGCCAACTGGGTCTACAATGGGGAGAGAGAGAGAGAGAGAGAGAGAGAGAGAGAGAGAGAGAGAGAGAGAGAGAGAGAGAGAGAGAGTGCAAAAGTAACTAACATGTAATTTATATTCTCTCTGTCTCTCTGTCTCTCTCTTTCTCTCTCACACACATACACACACACACACACACACACACACACCAGATGAGACCTGTACCTTCTAAACCATGTCTCCCAGTAGATTAAAAGGAGAGAATAGACAAGGTCAGAGACCAGCAGAAACAACAGGGTTGGTAAGGTGGGAGAGACAGAAACCAACCACTAAAGAACAACTCCTTGACAACCTCCAAATCACAATGAGGAGAAACTTCCTGGCTCACATTTTCCACATAAACACTAGAGTGCTGGGCAATGTTAATGGGGCCTGCCTAATGCACAAGAGAACGACCTCTGTCCAAAGCCAGCAGCGATTGACGTCACAGACAGAGCGTCTCGGGGAATGTACTCAGCTCCCCTCATTTATATGTTTGACCCTAACCTTCCCCAGATGTGTGACTGTTCTTCCTTCCAAAAAGGGAGTTTCAACACTGGTCATTGTGTGCTTTCTGAAGCCAGCCCTACAGCCCAAACAAAAGTCCACATTCCTGAGTCTTAGAACCAGGTTGTGGGCTGAGGTCTCTCTAGCCAGCTTAGTGTCCCCCTCTAGAGACTTGTATAATGGGCTTTCTGTCTTGTTGTACAGTTATTTCATGCCTCAAGTCACTTCTAGCATCTGGCTGGCTGCTTCTCTTTAGCCAGAGCGATAAAGGAGGACCTCAGTCATTCTCTCTGCTCCAATTCTTCCTCCCTGCTTGGTCCTGTCTGCTCTTCCTCCTCCCTCCTGTCAGCTCTTCCTCCTCCTTCCTGTCTGCTCTCCCTCCTCCCTCCTGTCTGCTCTCCCTCCTCCCTCCCGTCTGCTCTCCCTCCTCCCTCCTGTCTGCTCTCCCTCCTTCCCTGGCTTCATTTATTATACAGTATTTCCAGTCATAGTGGCACTTACGGGTAACTCACAGCCTGAGGCTTTGCCTGCTCTATTCAGGCATCCTGTTCCTTTTCCCTCTGCTACAAAGACACCATCCTGGTTTGCTTGCAAAGCTGCCTTGTCTCTAAGCCTTTTCCGACTCTCTAGCCTTTCTTCTTCTGCTTCCCTGTGGACTGGCTTGCTCTCTTCTCTCCTGTGCCCAGCTATAGACCCCATCCACTTAAGGATTTACTTCTCTCTTTCTGCTTTGTGTTTCAGTTAGTTACTCACTGGGGTCTTCCTCTCTCACTTGCAGGACTGTGTGTCCTGCAAGGACAGGTACCACCTCTGAACCTCCAGCCTGAAGTTCTGAGCCTGATGATGACCATGTATTTAGTAAGGGTTTAATGAATGAGTTAATCAAGACAGCGTAGGAAATGGCAGTGCCATGAAAGGCACTGGCATCTCGGTGGCTCTGGAAGAGCCAGTACTAAGAAGACAGCAAGGCCTCCTTCAGCAGATGAAGAACAGCTTGGAAAGCAGCGAGCAGATCCACCCGGCAGGGGTGACTCTTGCTCTTGTTCCAGGTCCTTAGCTCATCCTGTTACTTGCTAAAAGCTGTGATGATATTAGCTCATTTTCCTTTTCCCGAGTGACACGGGGTGTTGCCACCCCTACTTCTAATATTCCAGGTTTCTAGACAATATGAGTCTGCAGCCTGCAGTTCAGACTGTTCTAAGACTCCCACAGACCTTTTTAGAGAGCCCCGAAATCCCCAGGACAGCCAGCCAGTGTCCTCTGTTATCAAGAAGAAAAGCCGAGAGTTCAGCTCTAAATTGACCTCTGTGCTTCTCACATGGAAATCACGTGTCCTCTTTCCTCTGTGCTTAGAGGGAATAACCCTTCAGTGCACAAACTTAAAGCTCCTGCTGTTAAGCCAGGTTTATGCAGGGGAGAAAGGATCCTAGCTAGGAGCCATCAACATGCTTTTTCTCTGGGGGAAAAAAAAAGGATACATGCCTAAGAAAGCATTTTCTTTTTAGAAAATCCTGAAAATCACACAGTCTGTGTGTGGTTTTATGAGAACACACACCAGTGTTACAGCAGAATCTCAAAGTGAGAAAGAAAAAAATAAACAAAGACAGGCAAGGGAGTGCTTGTAACCTGTGATCTGACCTGGGTCCTCCCATTCATTGTAAATCCCAGTCCTTCTCTGGCTCCTCGAGGAAGCCAAGCCCCATTGTAGAGAGCTCAAAGAAGGCAGTGAACGAGCTGCCGTGATGTCACCACTTCAAGCAGCTGGAGGTGACTAGTCCTGGTTGCCCATGGTGATCAGAGGTTCTATGAGCCAGAGAAGTCTGGCTGGCCTCAAGGAATCCACTTGCTGTCACTTGAGGTAGTAGAGATGGGACAGCAAACAGAGGAGGAGGGAGGGGGGGAGAGAGAGAAAAGTCTCCTCCAATCATCCCCAGGAAAGGATTCTGAAGTGGCCATGTTCCCCAGTTTCCCATTGGAAAATCTGTCCAGGATACATTTTCTAATGGCTTCCTGTCTGTAGGTGAGCAGATGGCTATTTTAGCTGAGGGGAGAGTGGAATAAGGCCCACTGTGTTGCTCAAGATTCATAATGAAGCAAAACAGCAAACTTTGCAACATAATTCTGTTATATTTATATAGCATTTGAATTGCACAGAATGAGTTGCGAAGTATGCAATTAGCATTGAAAACAGTCTTTAATTTTTGGCAGGTCCCATTTTTTTTCCCAGGACACCTCCATAAAAGCAATGTCACTGAGATAGGATAAAGAGACTTCCAAGCATTGTGGGGATTTTCCCAAGGAAGCTATGGATTTATGAAGCTGGGAACACTGTAGGAAATTAATATTTTGAAAGAGAAACAAAAATGTGTATTTTTCCAGAGTTCTGGTGAACGGGGGGTACTGGGATTGCATTCTTTGAATGTCAAACTCTTGGTTGTTTTTCAAGCATCAAGTGTCATTTAAATGTTCAGTACAGAGCTGTAGCCCATGAACATTTTTTCAAATCATGGAATAAACTCTGCTTCACGTTGTGATCACTTAACTTTGTGTTAGTTGATATAGCCAATACCTTAGTGCAGAGAGTGATGGGAAGGATAAGACTAATTCCTAGCCAAAGAAGATGGAAGGACAAAAGGAAGACGAGAAGGAAAGAAACAAACACAAGAGACAAATGCCAAAGCCGGCAAGGTGAACATGTTGGATTGCTTCTCCAATGTGGAATTAAACCATGGCCAAGCTGGCAAAACAGATACCAGAAATACTATAGTCAACACACTGAGGTTTGGATGACAGATTTAACTCTCACACACAAAAAGCACTCTGGCTATTGATCGGGATGGGGATTGGTGCTGCTCTAGGGATTATGGTTTCATGAATTATTGTCTCTAGTAGGTGCAATGGGTTTGCTGTATGCAAAGCATTGTTCCAGTATTCAAAGCTATAAAGACTACAGGTCTCTGACCTTTCAAGTCCTCTGAAAGTGTGTAGATGTGAGGGAGTATGCTCATGTTTGTGAATGCATATATTCAAGCATGCATGCGGGAGACCAGAGGTCAACCTTGGGTGCTGTGTCTTTGGAGCCTTCCAAGCCTTCCTTCCTTTTTTTCTTTTTTTCTTTTTTCCTTTTTCTTTTTTGAGTCAGTTTCTTACTGAGACCTTGAGCTTGCTGATTAGCCCGACTGGCCAGGGATTCCCACGGATCTACCTGTCTCTGCTTCCTTACCATCAGGTTTACAAGCATGTCTGAAGCACGCAGCTTTTTCCAAATGTATGTACTAGCGATCAAAGTGGAGGGGAGGGGCTCCATTCTTCTCTGACAAACATACCCGAGTTATCTCCCAGGCCACATCTTCTTTTACAAAAATGGATGTGTTGTTGAGTTGCAAGTACTTTATATTTGGAGGCATCAATCCGTGATTGAACATATGCTTTGCTAGTATTTTCTTCTGTCTTCTGTCTTGCCTTTGGCTCTAGGGATTGTTGACTAGAAACTTCATGAGTTTAGCATAGTCCTGTTTTTCTGGGTTTCGTTTTGTTTTGATGTCTAGGAAGTTATTGCCACATCCTCTCTGCTGTCTTTGAAGAGATGTATAGTGTCAGGCCTCACACTTGGGCCTTTTGAATTAATATTTGGATATGTCGTGCGGTAAGAGTTCATCTTCCTTCCTTCACACTCGGAATGGCTATTCAAGAAAACAAATGATAACAAATGCTGGGGAGGATGTGGGAGACAAGGATCCATTAGTCACAGTTGACAAGCATGTAAAGTAGTCCAGCCACCATGGAAATCAGTGTGCAGGTTTCTCAAACATTTAACAATAGGATCTCCACATAACCAGCAATATATCTCCTGGGCATTATAGAACTCAGAGGATTCAATATCCTGCCACAGAGATGCTTTAACACCTATGTTTATTGTTCTATTTGCAATCAGGGAGACAGAACCCACTTAGATGCTATATTAGTCAGAGTTCTCTAGAGTCACAGAACTTATAATAGTCTCTATATGGTAAAGGAATTTGTTGATGACTTACAGTCTGTATGTAGTCCAACTCCCAACAATGGTCAGCAGCAGCTGTGAATGGAAGTCCAAGGATCTAGCAGTTGCTCAGTCCCACAAGGCAAGCAGGTGAAGGAGAGAGAGAGAGAGCCTTCCTTCTTCATATGTCCTAATATAGGTCTCTAGCAAAAGGTATGGCCCAGATTAAAGATATGTACCACCACACCTTTAATCCCAGATGACCTTGAATTTGGAGATCTTCCTGTTTTAATCTTCTGGGACTCATAGCCACTTAAGCCTCAAGATCTCCATGCCAAGATCCAGGTCAGAAACTTGTATCTCAGCCTCCAGATTAGGACCACAGATGAGCCTTCCAATTCTGGATTGTAGTTCATTCCAGATATGGTCAAGTTGACAACCAGGAATGGCACTACAAATTCCTATCAACAGATGAACGAATAGTGAAAGTATGGATTTTACCCAGCTGTAGGGAAAAATGAAATTATGAAAATTTGAAGAAAATGGATATATACAAAAAAATATAGTAAGCAAGATGATTAAGATTCACAAAGACAAGAATTATGTTTTCTCTGATATGTGGACCATCCCTTTTTAATACTAGGATACTTTTCGAATTTCATACGTGCATACAACATATTTTGATGTATTCACACTCATTCCTTCCTGAACTCCCGTGAGATCACCATCACTCACTAGCATCCCTACTAACCTACTAACCTGGGGTCCTCTTAAAAAAATATAACCAGTGGAGTCTAATTTATGCTGCTCATATATGCATGGGTATGACCATCCACTGAAGCATGGGCAACTTCTCAGAGGTCAAACATTTTTTGTTTATTTTTACTAAATTTATTTTATTTACTTTATATCTCAATACTAGTACCCCTTTTCTCCCAGTACATCCCCACATAGATCCTCCCCCAATTTCTCCCTCTCCTCCTTCCAGAAGGGGGAGTTCACCTCTAGCTATCACCTCTCCCTCCCACTCAAGTTGCTAAAGGACTAGGTGCATCCAGAGGCCATCCTCCTAAGGGAAACTGATTCTCCCTCCCCCTGAAGCCATGAACTATTTATAGCTTCTTAGTTAAGGGTAAGGGGCTTCATGAACCCCTCCCAACTCCATGCTGGAATGTTGGTTGGTTTGATCTTGAGCAGGTCTTCTTGGGCAGGCAACCACAGCTGCTCTGATCTTGCTATACATCTGGCTTTTACAATCTTTTTGCTACCTCTTCGAGTTATTCCCTGAGCTTTGGAGGGTGGATGTATGAATCCTAGTTTTTAATGTATGTATGTATGTATGTATGTATGTATGTATGTGTGTGTGTCTAAATGGGTGTTAGGGGATGGAGACTATAAAACTAGAGAAGAGTCCAAGAGAAGGGGAAAGAGATGGTGAAGAAAGGCAGAAGATCCACATGATGTGAAAGTGGAGTGGAAGCTGCTGGAGGAGTTACATGGGTGGGGGAGTGTTGAGGAAGATGGGAAGGTAAGAAAATAAACAAAAGTACATTTTCTTTGAAAATACCGTAAAGAAACAGAATATTCTATGTGATAAACAAATAGAAATATCTTTGATTTTTGATACCAGGGTAATACTGACCTTATTTAAAGGACTTAAAATTCCCTTCTCTTCTACATATGTTACTTGTTTCAAGATGTCTAGAGTTTAATTTGTCTTTATAATTCCTCAGGTAGGAAGTTGGATCACTCATCTGAGGCCACACATCTTTTCTGATCAGATGTTTCCTGTTAAAATGTCCTTCCTGGGAGCTTTTGCTGTATTCCTTAGGTTTGGGTATTTGGTGTTGTCTTCTTCATGCATTTCAAAATGTTTTCTGATTTCTTTGGCTCATTTGTCGTTGTTCAAGAATGTATTGTTTAATATCCACATACTTGTGAAATTCCTCTTATCTTTTGCTACTCATGTGTAGACATGTGATACTATTTCAACCTTAAATTTGGTAAAGATTAGTTGTATGGCCCAAGATGATATTTGCTCTGTACAATTGCCTATATGCCTTTAATGTATATGTATTCCCCTACCATTGCATCTGATGCACCATGCAAGTCTATCAATGTCTACTTGGTTTCTCAGTTGTGTTCCAATCTCCTATTTTCTTGGTTTAACTCTTTTCTTGGACATTTAATAATGATTGTTCTGGGAAGCCTGATAGAAGAGCTGGGCTTCCTCATGACAGGAAGATCTAAGATACAAAATTCTGGTTTGACATCAAAGGAAAATGTGACTTGCTCTACAGTTGGATCATTAGCTGTGAACAATGTGTATTAGTGCTGCCACACTCTAGCAAAGCTTATGCACAGGTTGACAGAACAGTTGTCTGTTGTCTCCTCTCTTGCATAGAGAGCTTCCAGGGCTTTCGATCTTGCCTTTGAGCTACTTGACATTTCAGCCTCCTGCCTCCTGTATTTGGCTCCCACATCAGTCAGCAGCTTTGGCTTCTAACCTGGACTTGGCCATGTCCTAGTCAGCTAAATCTCCAGTGAGGCTTCAGGCACTCATGTCCTTGATTGTCTCTTCTTGGGGTGGGTAAACGGTGAGAAGTAAAGAAAATATGTGTACTGTTTTATTTTTTTAAACTCACACATTTATTAGGAATTATTTCTTCCTCAGGATAATGAAACCTGCTCCATCTTCAGCTTTCACATCTTAAAAGATGTGGCTCATTTCTTATCCTCCTCCTAGAAATAGCCAATTGGCTGTGGGTCAGAGAACTCCCTAGGGTGTAAAATGGAAAATGATACTATTTTTTGAAATGCCAGTTATTTGCTCTGCATAAATATGGTCACGGGAGACCTGTGCTCTTTAATTAGGTTGTTCCAAGTGAAATGAAGTTTCTTGGAGAGCTAACTAAGCAATTCATGATTTCTTTGCTTCCTGGGATCACCTCCCCAAACTCCACTCTGTTCACCTTGTAAATTCTCATAAGATGCACAAGTCCTCCCCTTTGTCTTGGGGGCAGTCTCTGTTTTCTTCTACCCTAAGCAACAGTCCTCACAGCCTTTGTTATGGACTCCTTGCATCTCTGTACATAGCAACCGGGGCATGATGTGACTAGTCTCTTCCCATTAAATACGATGCCACCAAGCTGTTACTGTCAGTTACTGCCATTAAAAAATCACAGCTGTTGGTTGGCCCTTCATGGAAAAAGCCAACCTCTTCCCCTTTTTGATTCTCAAAAATAACAAGCTTTTCTTTTTATTTTTTTTCTAGTAGAATATGCACATACCAATCCAGAGGGAGTTAAACTGAAGCAGTTTCCCCGACAGGATTCACCATAGCAGGCTCAACATTTCAGACTTGAGGACATAATGTTGCCAGCTTCTTGGGGAACATGGCTGGAGTCTTTCCTGTATAATCCTATCCCAGTTTTGGTCCCAACAGTGATTTGGCTCTGAGATAAGAATTACTTCATCCTTCTAAAAAAGTGCAATCTAACAAGTAGGATTCATACCTGACAATCATTGAAAAAGGAGATGGGGGTGTGTGTGCACGCGTGAGCATGTGTGTGTGCACATATGTGCACATTCACACACATGTGTGCTTATTCATGAAGTTCTTATGCATACAGTCATTGGGAAAACATAATCTTTTGTGTACATGGGTGTTGTGTGTGTAGTGTGAGGATAATCAGAATCACAATACTCTTCACAATTATCTGCAGCAGCTTCTTTTTCCTTACCCTAAGGTAACCTCTTGATAATTTATTTTGTTTGGTTTATTTTATCTGTCTTTGTATATAAGTGCTCTGCAAGAAAAAAAAACTGGCCAGGAGTTTGGCACAGAGGTCTGTTTGCAGATGTGAACCAATCTTTTCTCTTAGTGGAGGTCTTTTTCTTGGAACCCAGTTCCTGTACTCATGGATGAGAAGACCTTGTCCTTTGTTGACTCTGGGAATGCAGAAGCCCAGCTGCCCACCCCTGTTGAGAAGGCTGTGTGCTCTGGGTGAGGATCAACACACAAGGCTGCATGTGACTCTGACCTAGTGAACATGAAAAAGAAGACAGAAAACAAGCAGCTCCTGATAAATGTTCTTTTTTCAGACTATCAGCCTAAGGATTTACATTTCTTTTTTTAAAAAAAAAATTCCTCCACATTCAACAATGTGTCACGACAGCATTTCTCCTGATGGTTTTTACAGAGATTCGCCGGAAGAATCATACTAATGAAATCTCCATCTCCTGCTTCTATCTGTCTGTAAAATGAGGTTAGGAGCTGTGCTGGTTAGTTTTAACTGTCAAGTTGACATAGCCTAGAATCTCCTGGAATGGGTTTTTTCTTAGTAATAATGTATTTACTGTTTGAGAATTTTATGCATGAATACAATGTGTTTTGGTCAAATCCACTCCACCCCCCCAAAACCCCATTCCCTCTCCTCTGTTCCTCTCATTTCCCCTCCCACTACCCATTAGAACTTCATGCCCTCTGCTTTTAAAGGCACTGAATCTACTTGATGCTTCCTGTATATGCATGGGTAGAGAACCATTTACTAAAGTGTGAGTAGGATTTCTCAGGATTCCAGTGCATCCTGGAAGAAAATTGATTCTCCCTTCCCTAGTGGCCACCAATTATCAGGAGCCCCTTGTCAACCCATGCTGTGACTTTTGCTGCCGTGATCTTGGGTACGTCTTGTACATGCATTTGTAGTTACTGTGAGTTCTAGTGTGCAGCTGTGCAGTCATGTGCAGCAAAAATCTTGTCACTGACAATGTCCACCGCACCGCCTCTTACCATCTTTCTACTCCTTTCAATGATCTCAGGGGCCTTGCAAGAAAGGTGTTCCATTTAGAGCTATGTACCCACCGTGTTATTCTCTGCCTGTTGAACAGATGTGTGTCCTTGTTCTTAATTATAAATGGCCCAGGCAGAACTGGCTTAAATCAATCTCCTTGGCAAGTTACCACACATCCCTGAGCTGGAGTCAGGTGTTCTGGGAGGAATGGGAAATGCCTCATTGGGTGTGAAATTTGAAATGTCTTCCTGAGCAAGTTTGAGCCATTAAGCTCACACATGAGCTCCTGATGCTTCATTTTCCCACCCTGGACCACACACATCCCAGATGGAAGCCAATTCCATAGCCAACTCACAGTCTGGAGACAATGGTGTCATCAGGCTCCTCTTTGCTCTAGCCATGCATCTACGGCTCTCTTGATGGTGGTCCAGAATGTCTCAGACTCCTTCGTGTGGTGATGCTGATCCCAGAGCAGGAGGGTGTGGAACCTGGAATCCTCGGTGTGCAGTCAGAAGTAGATAGCACTAAATCTAAAAGTGCTTCTTTCTATGCCTTTCCTTAAATAGTTATAGAAATGATAGTTTTAGTTTCTTTGTATTTTAGAAAGGATCTAGTATTTTCTCTCTCTCTCACCATACACATGCAAACACACACACACACACACACACACACAAACACACACACATGCACACACACATACACACACATGCACACACATCCACACACACATGCACACACACATGCACACACACATGC
>JADRCC010578778.1:15155-28033 GCA_019843855.1 Hylomyscus alleni
TCTTCTTCTTCTTCTTCTTCTTCTTCTTCTTCTTCTTCTTCTTCTTCTTCTTCTTCTTCTTCTTCTTCTTCTTCTTCTTCTTCTTCTTCTTCTGTTTTTTTGAGACAGGGTTTCTCTGTGTAGCCCTGCCTGTCCTGGAACTCACTCTGTAGACCAGGCTGGCCTCGAACTCAGAAATCCACCTGCCTCTGCCTCCCAAGTGCTGGGATTAAAGGCGTGCACCACCACTGCCTGGCTACTGCTTCTTTAATACTTAACGTTCACTATCCCTAACCTGACGTGTTAGGGGTTCAATCCTCAGTCTGCTTGGTTCATTTATTGAACTTGTAATGCTTTTCTCTTCTCTGCCTTGTAAAAGCCTCTTATCTTCAGGACGGATTTAAAAGACTCTTCAACAACCACTTAAGTTGTGTCCAAACAGAGTGCCAAGCCTTGTCTCCTCTCTCCATACTGACCTCTTCTTTCCTTAAATTTGAAGGATTCTTTTTTAGTAAATTAGTTTAATGTTCTTTGGAAGGGCAAACACATCGTGGATGTAAAGGCCAGAGAACAGCTTTGTGGAATTAGGTCTTTTGGCTTTTCATGGAGCTGGGGGAACACACCCATGTTGCAAGGCTTGTGTGGTACAAGCTTTTACATCCTGAGACATTTCACAGGCCCCAGTTTGCTCTTTCTACCAACACCTTTATGATACACAGTGCTTTCTGGTAAGAACTGGACTCAGGTGTGCTAAGTGAGGCACCAAGCAATGGAACTTTTCACCTGAGAGAGGAGCACTTAAAGTTGGAAACCTGAGCATCTGCCTTACCCAATTCTTATTCTGTAGCTGTTCTCCCTGAGCCTAAAAGACTTGCAAATCATATAGGCCTATGTCATAACGGCATTGCCTTATATGCAAGTCCTTCAAGTAGGCGTCTTTCCATGTTTTTCTGTGGTGCATGTATTTGTGAGTGTGCACATGTATACTCACAGTGTGTCTGTGTGTGTGTGTGTGTATGTGTGTGTGTGTATGTGTGTGTGTATGTGTGTGTGTAGGAGTAAGGTCAACATCAGGACTCTTCCTCTATTGTTCTCTACCTCTATCTATCTATCTATCTACCTATCTATTTATCATCTATCTATCTATCTATCTATCTATCTATCTATCTATCTATCACTGAACCTGGCCCTCATAGATTAATCTAGACTCTTTAATCTGACCTTTGAGCTCCAGTGATCCATCATTCTCTGGCTTCCAGCTTTTATGTGACTATTGAATATCAGAACTCAGGCCCCCACTGCTTGCACAGCAACCACTGTAACTCCTGAACCATTTGCCCAGAACCCTGGGTTTTTAAGATTGAAGACAATAAACCTGACAGAAGACAAAACAAAATCCTGTAAAATGGCCTTCTTCCCTGGCATGTATGCTTTTTCTCTCCCACGTTCTTACATGTGACATGTCACAATTTCAGGTTGGGGTTAAATAGTCTACACTTAAAATATCATTGCCATTAAAAATGTTTTCATAATTGAGACTGTACAGTGTTACATTTCTATTTGCATTAGTAATTTTTCTCATTGCCATCACAGAAGAATCATAAAGATCATAAAGAGAGAGGCATTTACTCTGGCTAATGATCGGAGACTATAGTTGTTGTGGATGTATGTTCTCCCCAGACTTGACCAATGCTTTGAATGGGAATGGAATTCTGAGTTGGAAATACTTTTCCAGTGACTTTGGACATAGCTTGCCTTCTGGCATCCAGCACTACTAACAGCAGTTTGATTTTTTGGTTTTTTTGACATTTCTGTGTGATTTTTTTCCAACCAGACCTTTACTCCCATTTGTAAGTATCCATGTGTTCTAGCATGTAGTATTCCTACATTTTAGGAGAATGCTCTCTGGATAGGTTTTGTTTGAATGTGATAGGCCTCGGTATTTTAATTTTATTTTGCTTTAAATCTCAAGGTTCAGTTCTGGGAGTTTTTCATGCATTTAAGTTTTCTCTTTCTGTCATACCTCCATCTCTCTTTCTAAAAAAAATTTTTTTCACCCAGATGCTGGTTCTTATTCCGGGTACCTGTTGACACAAACCATCTCCAAAGTAAGAGGTTAAAACAATAGACAAAATGTATTTAGTTTATATATCTGCAATTCAGAAGAGTCCGGTGAAGATGGTATCACCCGAGAACCTGCTCTGGGTCTGGTGCACTCACGTACAGGGTGACCCACTGACAAGTTGGTGCTGGGCATTGACTGATGCCCTGTGGGAATCCCAACAGCGGTGCCTGAGCCTCCTCTGTGTGTGTGGTGGCTGAGTTTTAGAGCAGGATTACAGGAGACCCTGATAGAAGTTGCAACAGTTCTTCTGACCTGAGCTTTCAAGGCCCAGAGTAACATGTCAATCACATTCTGTTGATCAAGTAAGATACACAAAGCTGGACTTTTTCAAAGGCCTTCCACCCAGTGAGTGTCTTTGGGAGTGACTTCTCCAGCTCAGTACAGCCTTTGGATGTTTTTGGCTCCTGCTGACATCTAGCCTTGGACATCAGGTGAGTTCTCTAGCCCAAACCCACTAAATCAACTCATAAATGCACAGGCCACAAAAACAGTGAGCTAATGTTTATAGTTGTTTGAACCTATAGCATGTAAAGGTAATATGTTGTGCAGTTGGAGATCATTAATGCATATTTCAGTGCTTGGGAACAGGGTGCTACTGAACTAAAAACCTGAAATGTGAGGGTGATGGTAGAGCAGGCAGTGATTAGGAGCCAGGTGGTTCTTAATGGATGGGTTAGAGCTGTCTTCACAGGAGGTTAGTGAGAGATGAGAGGAATTTATGAGAAAATGTTGAAGTTTGCATAGTGTAATCTGATAGAAAAAGATATCAACATATAATTGAGACCCACTAAACTAAAGAAAATGATAAGCAAACGTGACAGAACTTTCTGGATTTTAGAGTAATAATTTTACAAATGACAATCACTGATAAGGCAAGATATGATGAGTTCTGACAAAGATCAAATCTAGGGGTGTTGGGGAAACCGCCCAGATGAAGCCAAGAAAAGGACCTAGAAGTTTCTGGCAGATCTCATGACTGACTGTCCAAGAGCAATTACATCAAATAGTGGGTCTTCTGGGATGGTTGCCCATACCAACTTTGTTGGATCCATGGGTAGAGAGGGACTGATAGCATACACATTTGAGAAAATGGCTTTGGTCTACAGGAGCAAACCCCAATAACATCTGCAAACCTCTCCACCCTCCCAATGCCTTTAAAAGATTTCTTTTTAAAAACCCTATCAACTTGGGTTGAAGGAAAAATAGATAAGACAAAAGGGAAAAAAAAAATCACTGGGACGTGCAATGTTTTACAAGCAGAACATGAGCTGAGAAAACTTGAGCTCAATTGGAAGCATGCGCTAATGTCCAAGGACAATGAAGGCCAGAACCAGAAGCCCACAGGACAGAGGCCTGAGCCACGGGACACTCACTATTCCCAGGCCTGGAGTCTAATCGGAAGTACTAACATGAGCAGTTAGAACTGCACTGCTACGTAGCAGACATTCCCAGGAGCCTCCTTCTCTTACATTTTTATTTAACCATCTTGTATCATCCCACGGTTGTGTGTTGAGTATCTGGGAATGTATTAGTCAGTTCTCTGCCTCTGTAATAAAATATTGTGACACAGAGCACTTATAAAAAGGAAAAGGGAGTTTTAGTTTGGTTCATGGTTCTGAAGGTTCGAGTCCAGGTGTGGCAACCCTACAGATTCAGGCCTCTGGTGAGGACAGAACACCATGTCAGAAACACACACTGGAGAAAGCACTCAAACTGTAGGCCAGGAAACAAGACGACTTAGAAACTGGAGTCTCATAATACCCTTCCGGAGCACATTCCCATGACTTACATACCCACTTCTAAGCTCTTCCTCTTAAAGGCAGATTTAAAACTGAATGACTTTTAATAAACTTGTTGAATAATGTGTTAAACCTAATATTCAGAGACATTTTTCATTTTTAGTTCATATACATACATACATACATACATATCTCCCTAAGAAGCCCTGAATCTAGTTTTGTTTCTTTTATTTAACATGATTCTTTTTGTTTTTATTTGTTTGTTTTTGTTTGTTTGTTTGGTTGGTTTTTTTTTTGAGACAGGGTTTCTCTGTGTAGCCCCTCTCTGTCCTGGAACTCACTCTCTAGACCAGGCTGGCTCGAACTCAGAAATCCCCCTGTCTCTGCCTCTCAAGTGCTGGGAATAAAGGCCTGCGCCACCACTGCCCAGCAAACACAATGATTCTTAGTCTAGCCCTGATGTGTGGATCTGTATTTTGCTTCACTCTTTTCTGTCCAGCCTTCAATTTCATAGATATACCAGACTTTGGTCTTGTTGGGCTTGGGTTGTTTCCACCATTTCGCTGCTATGAATAAAGCTTTTGATACCTTGAAAACCCTTTGAAAAGCCAAACAACTACGTCTACTGGGGCTGCACCATATCACATTCACAGCAGCAGTGCAAGTGTTCCAAACTTTCCACTCTCTCCACGATGGTTGCTATTCCCTGTGAGAAGTCTTATCCCTCCAGCTCTAGTTTGAATTTCCACAGGGAATAAAAGTGTTGAGCATCTTTTCGTGTGCTTATTAATCCTTTCTATAACTTCTTTGGTGAAATGTCTCATTATGTCTTTTATCTACTTCACAGCTGGGTTGCCTCATTGCTATTATTGTTGCATTTTAAGTTGCGTTTCTTGATGCAAGTCATTTTGCAAGGTATTTGGCAAACATTCCATTGCAGTCTATTTCAAGTCTTTTCATTTTTTTAATGGTGCCTTTTTGGAGTGCAGTTTTGATGAGGTCCAATTTTTCCTTATTTTTTTTCTTTCATGTGCTATGTTTTTAGAGTTATTTCTATTATTCATTTAACCTAAGTCTTAAGTATTTTTCCCTCACTGTCATGTGAACATATGTGGTATGAATATGTGTATGAGTATTGGTGTGTATGTATAGTATTTGTGTGTGAGGGGGTTGGGGTTGTGATGAGTATGAAGACTCTGCCTCAATCACTCTCCACCCTATTCTTTGAGGCAGAGTTTCTCATTTGAACTCGGACCTCCCTGATATGGTTAGCCTGCTTGTTCTTAGGATCACCTGGCTGCCTTCCAACCCTGTAATGCCTGCCCATCATGTGGAGTCTGGGGGTCTGAACTACAGTCCTCTTGTTTGCATGACAATCATCTTAACAACCGAATCATCCTTCCAGTCTTTGAGTATTTTTGGATGAACATATTATTGTTTTGATTTTTGCATTCAAATTTGTGTTTATTTTGGTGAATTTTAACATGTCATGTGAGGTCAGAGTTTAATTTTTTGGGCACCACTATTTGAACAAAATGTCTTTTTTTTCTACAATTGCTTTGCTGGTTTTCCAGAGAGATTGGCTTATAAACTCATGGATTTGCTTCCAGCATGTGCTGTACTGTTCTTGATAATTCCTAATTCCAAGTAAGTCTTGAAATTGAAATGTGAAATTTCTCAATTTTGTTTTGTTTAAATTGCTCGATGTAGTCTACATGCTTTGCATTTACTTATAAACTTTATGCCTTGCTCATCAACCTGACCAATAGTTGGATCTGCTGAGAAACAAGCAGAAATGCCCAGCCAAACTCTTTATGAATCCTTGATCTACAAACACTGCCAGGGAAATAATAATGAATGTTTGTCTTTATTTGAAGCCACAAAATGTTGGGTAATTTTCTTCACAGATGATGATGACTAACATAGCCACCGAACTTTATTTAGCATATCCTTGCATGTCTAAAAGCCATGCTACTTTTATATCTGAAGATTTATTACTATTGAGGAAAATAGAACAAAATAAAAGCCCAGCAGATGGTAGAAGCCAGAGCAAGACGGAGAGGAAGATGGATGAGAAAGAGAGTCAGAGAATGATCAGTGAAGTATGAACAGATCTGACCCAAAACCAGTTTAAGACTGCTTTATATACTTTTTTAGCACTGTGAGTATTTATAAAACCATGCTGATCACTGGCCAGAGCAAGGGCAAAGGGTCTTGACAAAAGAAAGTTACTACGGAGTCATAGAGTCTAGGTAGCATTGAACAATATAGTTAACAGTAGATTGCTATTTTTCTCTAAGGAAGGCCTACTTCCAAGTAGGAGATAATGAACTATGGGCAACAACTTCTGTCCCCTACACCTGGAAATAGGATACTAGAAGAATGAGGAACTCTGAACCCCAGTCTCCTAACAATTGAATCGGAAGCTGTCTCTGACTATTGCCTGCTTTTGCATGCCCTTCCTCTACTTCCACTGCCTGGTTGGGCCTCATTGAGAGAGGATGTTTTTAGGCCTACTGTGACTGGATGTCTCTAGGTGGAGTGGTACGGGGAGGGGGGGGCTTCCCGCTTCCCTTCTCTGAGAAGAAGGGGATGGTGTAATGGGAGGAGGGATTTGTAAGGGTGGGACTGGGAAGAGAGAAGGGACAAGGGATCGTGGGGTGGCATGATCAGGATATCAAGGGAATAAATTTTAAAAAAAGAAAGAAAAGAAAAGACAAGTAGAGAAAAGAAAAGAAAGGAAGAAAGAAACTCTGAACCATGAGTCATGGAAGCCAAACCCAAGCTCCTTACTTCCATGGCAGGGCAGGATGGAGTTGATCTGCTATTTGCAGCCAGATCAGAGTTTGAAGAAGTTGCTTTTTGGCTAAACGCTCTTGACTGAAATTGGTGGAATGGTGCTGACACAGACTGGATTCCTCCTCAGCTATCTTGTTGCCAAGCACAACTTGTATGGGAAGTTCCTGAAGGAGAGAGTCAGGATTGATGTGTATACTGACTACTGGCATCCCGACCTGACAGTGATGATTACTTTGGCTGCATTTAAACCCCCCCAAGGACAAAGAGGACAGCCATGTTTCATTAGTGAAGAGAGCTAAAAGCCTGTTGAAAAGGGTTTAATGAACCATGGAGAGGGTTTTCTTGTTAGTAACAAGTTCAGAGGAGGGAGACATACAATTGTTAGAGGCCATTTTAATGGTTAAAGAATTGAGGTCTCCTGTGCCTGCCTGAATTCCCTCTGCTGTGGGCATTTAAAACAAGATCAGCAACATTCTACAATCAAGAAGTTACCGAAGCCTGGGAGTCAGAGGAAGCTGCCTCCATATTGGCACTATGTCAAGGTGGTCGGGAGCGTTCGTTTGTCCTAGTAGCAGCATCAAGGATTCAGTTGCAGTATCAGCACAGGCTACAGGGCATCCCGGAAGCAAAGCATAGAGTCTAGGAGTAAAGTGGTTGCAAAGAACAAAACCACACTGCCACCAATAATAAATGCCAATTAAACCTAGTAAGGGAGGGGGACTTCAGATCCCACAAAGCAAAACACCAGGGATAAAATTGACCATTTGGACATGTCCTGATGTATCCTAAAGATAAAAGAAACCGAGCAACAACGCCACCCTTATACTTTCTCTCAGTAGGCTGAGTTCTGTTCTTCCAGAGCTACCTGGAAATTTAGAACAGACTTGGACTTGTGGGTAGAATGCTTCTGAAAAGCCCAAAGGCTTGAAAGAATGTCCCCCTCCAGCTGGTCTTTGTCTCTGCCTTCCTAGTTTCCCTTCTCTTCTGAGATATGGTGCTTAAAGAGACTGGGAGTGTGATCTGTTGATTTTAATGCCCATTTAAGGATCAGTTGGGTCTCTATTCATACAAGTTGCGTGCCTATTCTCAACCAGAATCACTATAATGGAAAGTACCTAAGTGGTTGCTAACAACATCTGTAAGGGTTCCTGTATAAGATGCCTGTTCTGTAGTCTCACTCTGTGATAGTTCTCCAAAGCCTCAAACTCTCAGCGCTTTAACAATATTTTGTGGGTCCAAAGTTCCTACAGTTGTCATGCCAAATCCATGTTTTCTTTTCTTCCCCCCCCCTTTGAGCTAAATGAAGACTATCTCTTCAGTCTATTTTTAATTTTAAGTCAAAGGAACCCAGTTCTCCTTTGGTTAGAATAAAGTAACAAATGGAAAAATATAACCATCATAATTAGTTGCTTGCATTCCCAGGGAGATGGAGGATAAAATAGCATTTCATGTTTAGATAGAATAGAATGGAAGCTTCAGACTTGGGTGTCTGCATTAGTCTGAATGTGATCTTACAACAAAATACCTTAGACTAAATACATTGTAGGCACCCGAGGCTACTGAGCATTCATGCAGAGGTGGTGAGTTCAAGATCAAGGTGCCAAGAGATTGGGGAGCTAGACCTTCTCAAAGATGGTACCTTCTAGCTGTGCAAGATTTGAGCAAGATTTCTCAAGTTGTTTTGTTTACTTGCTTTTTGTTTCTGTTTTTTGTTTTGTGTTCCTGAAAAACACTAATCTCATTTGTGAGGAAGGATCTCTTGTGACCTACTAACTTCTAGAAGCTCAATCAACTTGGGAGTTTGAGATTTCAACACATCAATGCTGGAGGGCCACAAATGTTGACTGTAACATGGCCCACAGCACTAGCTGAAAGTCCCAGCTCGCTGACCTTGAATATGTCTATCAGCCAGAATGTGCCCTGGTTGAGGATGACCTATGGAATTGTCAAAGCAGCTCTACCCATCCTTCAATGCCTAAGGAAGAAAAGGTGGTCAGCTTGTTTTCAAAGGCAGGGTAATTTTTGTAATATTTTTGAATCATTGCCCAATTTAGACCTAGAAATTCTCTGATCAGGCTTTGTATCACAGGTCATGCAGTTAGGGGAGAAGTCACAGAGGCGTTTTGTTTGTTTGTTTTGTTTTGTTTTTAACAGAGTTTACTATATTTCTTCAAGAAAATCTAGTTAAATATGATTATGCTCTATTTATAAACAGGTACTTCTCTGGAATGGATAAAAGGTGGCGTGAGCTTGCTAGGCCTCCTGTTTGAATGAAAGGCAACTTCATGAGTCTAAGAGAAGTCAAGAGGCATTGTCCCCAAAATGCAGCTTGAAGTCACCTTCGCACACACCCCTCTTCTCTAACATTGGTGTACTAGTTTGTTTCCTATTGCTGTAATAAATATTGCAACTAAAAGCAACCTGAGGAGGAAAAGGTTTATTTGGATAGATATAGCAAACCATAGTCCATCACTGAGAGAAGTCAGGGCAAGAACTCAAGGCAGGAACTGAAGCAGAGGGAATGGAGAAGTGCTACTTGCTAACTTGCTCTTAATGGCTCACTTAGTGGTAATCCTAGTTGTTTTGCTAGGAAAAACAACTCCACCATTTTGGGCCAAATTTGGGAATATTAAGTAATGACCAAGTGATGGACTTTGGTCAAGACCACTCCCTGGAATTTCCCAGTTGAGAATACCCTCGAGCGGCATGTTACGGGAGTTTATAAGGATAAACCTATAGCCCACCATACTTGAGGCTTTGTTTTTTCCTGAGAACAATTCCCAGCACTCCAAGAAGTTCCCTGGTTCCTGGGGCAGGTGGGGCTTATAGGTTAATTTTGGGCATTACACTCAGCCTGTACTCTTTTATAACCCAAGGCCACCCTCCCAGGGGTAGCACAATCCATAGTAGGCTGAGGCCTCCCTCCCTGACCAATCATTGATCAAGAAAATGACCCACAGGCCAATCTGATGAAGGCAGGATCTCAGCTCAGGTTCTCTCTTTAGATGACTCTGTGGTGACCATGGGTTTGCTCTTCTGATTGTTGATTCATTTATATTTCAAGGATCAAACCCTTAGGGAAAAAAGATTTTCAATAGAAGATATTTCAACCACACCAGGTTAGATGGACTTAAAAGTAAACTAGGCTTTCTTTACAGGATAAATATTTTCATTCACTTACTTCGTTCTTCCTAACAGTCATGTTAAAATGTCTGTGGGTGGGGGAAAGGAGAGCTAGCCTAGTGGTTAAGAGCACTGGCTGCTCTTCCAGAGATCCTGAGTTCAATTCCCAGCAACCACATGGTGGCTCACAACCATCTGTAAAGAGCCGATGTCCTCTTCTGGTGGGTCTCAAGATAGTGACAGTGTACTCATAGACATTCAATCAATCAATCATTTTTTTTAAAAAAATGGCTGTAAGTGGACACAATCAAACTCCTATGGAGATTCTCTCATGGGCACATGTGGATGAGGGGCTGATGGTGATCCTTGCTGGAATTCTAGGAGGTAAGTCTGGAGTAAGAAAAGGGGGACAGGCCTTGGCAGGACTCTCGTGTCTCCCAGTCACTTTCTCCACAAACCCTAACTCTTTGCTGCTCAGATCGCTGTTTAAATCAGTGTCTAGGTTTCACATTTGATTCTCACTTGAGTCTTTTCCTGGGCTATGTACCCAGAACCACCTTGTAGAGTCCTTATTCTTGAGCCACAGGCAAGAAGTGTTATCCTCTCTTGCTCACCCATGTTTGGGAAAGTCTTCAGAAGTTACTAGTGTTTACTTAAAAGTTTTCTTTACATATCCATTTAGAGAACAAAAGCCCTCAACACATGGTTTTCCCTAAGTAAGAGCAGGCTTCCACTTCCCCTTAAATTATGCTTTGAAATCACACACTGTCTATCACTGTGTGTATTTCTCCTCATTACTCAGGCTTCAGATTCAGCCTGGAGTCTGATACGTGAGACTTTAGAGTATGACCTTGCAAATCAAAGACCTGAGATTAGAAACTAGACTCCTGAGTAGGTGGCTGAGCAGCGCGAAGCTTAGCCAATAAATCGGACCCAGCAAATCCCCCTTAAAGTCATTCGCACCAGCTACCTTTCCTTCACAGTCCTGCTATTGTTTGTAGACAGAATGGCTAAAGGTTATGTCTGATCCCTTGAGGGGCTCTATCAGGATTTATATCAGCAATTAAAGGCATGCTGTATAAGGAAACTGAATGTATCCAACAGTACAATTTCAGGCAGGAAACAACAAGTTACTCCCATTCACTCCCAACCCACTCCAGGACTTGTCTGAACACTTTATCTTGGTCCAGCTGCCAGAAAGCATTTCATTCTCTTTCCTTGCATGCAGGGAACCGCCTTTCCTTGGCTATCTGAACTCGGAAACATTTAACATTCTCCCAGGAAATAACTCCATTCAAAGCTATTGTTTTCAAGTGCTAGAGTGATTGACTTGAAAGTAGCTTGCGTAAATCAGTACTGTTGATTACTAAACACAATGGTAATTACTAGGGAGGTTAAGGAAAGCACAATAGAGTCATATGGGGCAATTGAAAGTAGAGCCTACGGTGGGATTTTAATCACATGCATTGCAGTTAAGGAAATCAGACTGGCTGGCAGGTGTGTAGCCTGGGTGCATATTCTCTTGTCTCTTATTCTTCACGGTAAAATTGTTGATCCCAGTTTCTCCACATCTGTACCTAGCACCCTTCCGATTTCTTCAACCAGTATGCCAAATAAACATTACAAATCAGATTTTCCCAAGTTGGAGGTGTGTAGTGGGCAGTGCTTCTCTATTCTAATGGTAGAGATTTATTTGGCCTTGAGCTAGCTAAGTATGCTAGCCTGGACAGCCAGGGAGCCCTAGGGATCTGAAGTGTAAATCTTTTTCATTGATAATCATGTTTTCTTCCCCTGTCTTTCTAAGGTTCAGGCTCAGCTATGGGCATGAAATGAACAGTCGGTAAATCGTTATTGGCTGAACACCTCATGATACTCGGAATCATGACTAAGCAGTCTGTACTAAGTCAAGGAACATTTCCAAACTGTTGAGTCTGTATGTGAAATGGGCTAGTGGTATGTGGATGTACTGATGAGGGCTTAAAGCTGGTTCAGGAACGGAGAGCTCTAGTCAATAGACTCCAGTTGTGGGCAGACTCATTTAATGACCCTAGATATTGAATGTGACAGCCTTTTTTAGTACTCTGTGTGACATGAAGTGGATTGGAGAAAGCTTGGGAGGGAAACTCATCAGGTGCTGGGATAAACCACTCTGACCAAAACCAACTTGTGGGAGAAAAGAGTTAATTTCAGCATATGTTTCCAAGGTCACAATCCATCATTCAGGGAAGTCAGGGCAGGAACCTGGAGACAGGAACCTGCAGGCAGGAATCATGGAGTACTCTGCTTACTAGTTCTGATTCTGGCCTCAAGGAGCTTAGGTGGGTCCACTGCTCTAGCTCTGCCATCCTCAATACACTCAGTTTATTTGGTAAAAGACTCCTTTAAAAACTCTAGTCTGGTGGAAATAGGGAATCGAACACAAGATCGACTTTGTTGTGTCTACTGTTATTATTATGTGACTTTGAAGACAAAGGCCAAGTAACAAGCTTTTGAGAGTAGCTTCTACAACCAAAGAACAGTCTTTAAGAGCTGAGAGAAGCCAGAGCTCAGGAAGCTAGCTATGTTATGCTATGCTACGCTACGTATGCTATGCTTGTGTGTGTATGTGTCACCGAGTTTAATTAGGGCTTACTTGAATGGGCTTGAGTGGGTGTATGTGGTATATTTCCTGGGGCATGGCCACTTACCAGTGTTTATCCCACTAAAGACAAATTACTCACCAGCCCTGCAACCATTAACTGGCAAAAGCTATCTAGGACTGAGAAGGGCTTCATCTCTTTATTTTCTCTTTCAGGACTTGTTGGGAACTCACCAAGTTAGCTAAGCTGAGCAGCCAGAGAATCGAAAGCATCTGCCTGTCTCTGCCTCCCTAAAGATGCAATGACAAATGTGTATTATAATCTGAGAGAGGGAAGTGAACGTGAGGTCCTACCCTTAACCAAGAAACTCTCTGTAATGGATGTCCATTGGCTGGCAAAGGGAAAAGTCAGTTTCTCCAATACAATGTCACCGGGAATACCAACCACACACCAGCGCAGGCCCAGGAGGGAGTAGTTGGCCAACACAACACGAACTTAATGGTACTTGTGTGGACTCTTTGATTTGTGTGTGTG